>APFE030488277.1:61879-133190 GCA_000404065.3 Pinus taeda
AATATAAGCATGATGGTCTCATCGGATTTGTACAATCGCGAGCATAATGTCCTGGTCCTCCGCAATTATAACATATCAGTTGTCTATGATCTCTTCCTGGTCTGATTCCACCTTGACCTCGTCTGCACCCCTGAAATCTAGTGCACACCATCCCTGTGTTTTGATTGAAGGCCTATGTTTCGGTCTAAACTATGTAGCTAGGATTCTGATCGATCATCAGATCATAACTTCTATAGGTGCACTCTTCGTGGCCTACTGATCTACAGAAATTACAGAATAATTGTTGGGAACTGTGCGTATACTTCTGTAATAGATGGCAGTTATCTATATCATGCTTCCCTCTTATCTGACAAATCGCGCACCATAATTCAAGTGCTGCGCTTAGTCCTACTTGTGCCTCTAGTCTCAATGGCATTGGTCCTCCTCCCGCCAGGTAGTTCACAAAGACTAGACAGTGGTTCTTGTCATGTCCCTGGCCCTTGCACTTTATGCACCATACCTCCTCGCACGCTTCTGGGCGAGCTGTCCTATCTTGTTTCAAACTTTGCATCTCAAGGCACAAGTTTTTCAATTATGCGTGGATCTGTCAAACTCCTAGGTTAGGATCTTGTATCAGTGTCTCGTGCAGTCTCATTACGATCTCCAAGGCCTCGGCTTGACTAGATAGCTTCTGTTGTGACAACGTGTTCTGTAGATGCGGTGTTAGTGATGCTACAAACCATGCGCGGTGTTGCCCATTCGTCAAGGTCATGTTGGCTTCATGAATCATACCCTTCAGTCTCTAATCCAACTCCTAGGGGGTCTTGCCTCGAAGCATCACGATTTCCTTAAATCTGATGATCGACTGTGTCTCTAATTTTGGCCTACTAAATTCCCTGTTTAGCGTAGCTTGGATATCTATGATCCCTATGTTTGGATTGTCATTGGAATGCTTAATGTACCACGTTAGTGTGCGATCTTGCAAAGCGCTGACTAGTGTGGCTTTCTTTATATTGTCATCTGTGACTCCTTATGCTTCCCATACAGCTTTTATGACAAACCAAAACTGGTTCAAATCTTTGTTCCCTACTCCTTTGAACACTGTCAACTTTATCGCACTCACCATATCAAACTTTGGTGGTGGCGGAGGTGGTGTGGGCAAAGACGGGGGTGAATATGGTGAAACCAGTGGTGGTGTAGGTGGGAGTGGTACGCATGGAATTCATTGCCTTATCAAACTGATTGTGCTTCTTGGTGAAACCTTCGTGTGCTCTTCCTCGATTTCTCACAGAGGTGAAATCAAGGGGCTAGTTTCTAGCTCTGTGCTACCTTTGTTTCAGTAGATCCTTCCACTTCGTGTATCGCCAAATATCAATTTATTCGCATAACCCACTTTTCACACTATAGTATTTTAATGAAGTGTTCAAATATTTAACGTACTTACCTCTTGATCCTTTGAGGAAGCATAGTTCTGCCTCGCCGTAGCTGCTTGAAGCATCTACCACGAACTCGGTGATAAATCCTCCTATAATTCGATTGAGCTAGTGATCCACAGCATATGCGATCTTATCTTCCAACGCTTCGAGTCTGCACACCAACTCTAGAGTCCACACAATAGGTTTGTCGAGCCTACACCTTCCTTGACTATCTGCTAGCTTCGCGATCCACTCATACAACTTAGAGGGGAAGGATGCAAAGAAAATTTTGTGGATTTTCGTATATAAATAGCAATCTAACCACTCTTCCTTCAATAATCATAGATTCCTATTTTTCCTGTGTTGCAAACTTGTGAATCTTCCTATCCAACCACTCTTCAATTCCTTACTTTGTCGGATTTGAGTGATATGACATCAGACATCTCTTATGTAGATCCTAGTCCTGGCAACAGAACCATTTGTTGGCTTAGTGGGGACTGACCCAAGTTCAAAGTTGATTTAGCTAAACAAATCCCATACTATTGGCCCTTTCGGCAACAACCCATGGAGCATGGACTGAGGTCTCACCCGAAGTAGTATGGGAGGGTGCTAGAACTAGGTTTCCACACCCTGTAGATGTTTGTTGAGTTCAAGTGGTCCGCGGTTTGACCCTGTGTGCAGGTTGCTTCGCGCACTCTCTTGTACCTTATGGCCCGATATACTGCCTACGCACAGCCCTACTCAGAGGCTGAACAATGTGCTTATGCGTTATTACCCAAGACTTTACTGGTATTCCAATGTTAGTTGATTATCTTAGCCTACTTTCATGCTTTAAGTTATACTTAACAACATAAAACATTCATACAGGTGTGTGCAGTAAATAAACAATATATTTGAAAATTATATCAAACATGCATTAACCCAAGAATAGATACACATAACTATGATAAAACTTCTCTTTATTAATTCCTTCCTTAGTTACAAACTCGACTCTGCCCTACACACTCAGCTACAGTGGTCTACGCACTCAGCTGCAAAGCCTTCTCCTACTCTATGACCCAAAGACACACTTCATACTATGACTTAATCACTTAGACTTCTCTTGCTCTTACTTACTTCTGTTCTCTACCTTGTTCTCTACTTAGAGCCTCACTCTATTTATACAATTCCATGGTCCATGGGCCATGAGTAGTTCTATCCATCCGAAATTACATTACAAAACTAGGGCGGACAACCCTGTGACTCTATCATACTTTCACGCTCTAGACCCGCAATTCGTGAAGCTTTACAACAAAATTGGGTCAAAACTTGGGCTTTGAACCCCAAAACATGCCTTGGGGGGATTCCATGCCCAACAACCTCCTACGATCTCTCCTCTTTGTCTCATTCTAGTTTTAGCCCCTAATTAGCCAAAATTTCCGTGATTTTCTCTCAAAAACCTACAATCAATGCACATTAATCCACTAGGCATAATATCTCACTTTGACTCATCTCATTAAGCAAAATATAATAAAAATATGTAATAAATTATGATTAGAGTTTATTTTAACAAGTTAGGAGGTGTATTAAGGTCCATATAGTTATCCAATGATGAGGCTCATCAGTTTGTTTTGGAAAAATGTTTGCATCGGACCCCAAATCCAAGATGACCTGGTCCATCTCATAATCTCCTATATGCGTGGTGAGCCAAATTTCACACCTCGTTCTAGCCTTATGTTTGCCAATTTGTATGACTACACAGTACCCATCAAGGAGCTTCTCCTTGCTATAACATTTGTTTATCAACTCCTACAAACCCTCCACGGCTTTTCTATTGTGCAATAGCTTTATGCAGGTTTACAAAAACGTAGTAAGAACAGAGGGATCAACCTTTGTAGGTGCGCTAGTTTCTTGCACCCTATCTTGACTTCCTGAGGTGGACACCTTAGCGAATATTTTCTTGGCTTCCATAAAAGTTTCCTTAGCATGCTCTAGATCAAAACCAACTACCTTTTCTGGGGCTTCATGGACCCACCCATCCTCTTCAGGTTGTTTTCCTTTATCATCACCAATTCTTATTTCGCTTCCTAGCACTACATTCATGCTCTGATCCTCTTAGCAGGGCTCAACTCTCATTATTTGTAAGTTTTGTTTAGTTTGTTGAGGCTAAGCCTTTTTCTCCTGCATCTTAACTATCAACACCAGGCATTCTTCTATGGTATGATCAAACTGGCTACATTATTGACATGATGGGCATGTCTAATTTTGATAGTCTCGTGCATAGTACCCTAGCATTACAAAGTTGTAATAGATGAAGTGACCATAGCCTCTACCAAGTCCTCCTCCTCCTTGGCCTCATCCTCGTCCCTGATATCCTCAGTGCGCTCCTCCGTCGTCTTGCTCTGGAGGCCGCGTTTATGCTTGAATCTAGTAGGTAGGTGTTCTTTCCATCATCACCTCATAGTTGTGATAATGGCACTCATCGTGGCCCACTCATTTGCAGAAGTTATAGAACAACTACTACAGTGTCTGGATGAAATTTTGAAGAAAATGAAATTTATCCATCGCATGTTGTCGAACAACCTGACAAATAGCGCACCATAGCATGGCCCCCACACTTGGTCCTATTGGAGCTCCTGGCCTCAGGGGAATTGGTCCCCCTCTTGTGATATAGTTTGCGAATATAGGACAATGGTCTTTATCGTGCCCCTGGCCCTTACACTTCAAACACCAGACTTCCACGTGCGCCTTTGGCTTATTCTCCTTGTCTTTCTTCAAGCTCTGCAATTCCAAGGAGAGACTCTGTAACTGAGAGTGAATTTCTTGTACCCCCAAGGTCACATCCTGAATATGTGTCGCATGCAACCTCATCATGATTTCCATGGATTCTCCCTAAGTTCCTATCTTCTATTGTGATAGAGAAATCCTTAGGTGGGGCAGGAGCAAAGCTATAAACCACTCGCGGTGATGACCATCTATGAGGTGCATCTTAGCTTCTCAAATCACACATTTCAACCTTTGATCTAATTTCCAAGGTGTCTCATCAACCCTCATTACGATTTCCTTAAATCCAACTATTGACTGTGAGTAAGAACTAGGCTTACTAAACTCCTTGTTTAAAGCAGCCTCAATATCTTCTAGCAATGCTATAGGATTATTAGCACAATACTTAATATACCAAGTCAGTGCGCGATCCTGCAGAGTGGTAACTAACTGTGCCTTCTTTATATTGTCATCAGTAATTTGTTGTGCTGTCCACATAACATTCACAACGAACCAGAACTAATCCGTGTCTTCACCCTCTATACCTTTGAAAATTGGAAGCTTCAATGTGTTCGACATATTGAACATCGGTGGTGGTGGTGGAGGTGTGGGCGGAGGTGTATGTGGTGGCGGTGGAGGTGGAGGTGGAGTGGATGGATGATCTGTTCGTGGAAAACCCTATCATTAGGGGAATTTTGAGGTCCAAAATGGGCCTCCTAAGAAAAATGTACAACCAAAATAAACTTTATACGAACCAATAGGATTCAAGATGATGATGTCAACCATGGGGGATGATTCACCACTTTTGGAGTAAAAAAGTAAAAAGATTAAAAAATAATAAAATAATAAAAATACTTTTTCAACTCATCTTTTAAACTTATCTCCCTAAGGTTTTACTCAAATTTCAAATGGGAGTACTTGTTGGATGCAAAATTTAATTCCTCATCCAAGGAGTACCCATGTTGCATACTTTTGATGGACCCTGCTACACAAAAAATGAGAAATACATGAAAAAAACATGATTGCAATCACGTTCTTCATGTATTTCTCAGTTTTCTTATAGTAGGATCTATCAAAAGCATGCAACTTGGGTAGTCCTTGGATGAGGAAACAAATTTTTCATCAAACGAGTGTTTCCACTCAAAATTTGAGTGAACCCATAGGGAGATAAGTTGAAAATACAAATTGAAAAATACTTTTTTCTTTTTTCCCTCTAAAATTTGATGATTTAATCTAATCTTATTTTATTATTTCCACTATTATTTTATGATTTCCTTAGAAGGCCCATTTTAGACATCAAAAGTCCCCTAATGCTTATCAATTGAACAACACTCTGTGGTGAGGCCTGTACTACTCCCTCATTTTCGCTTGAAGGTGGGTCCAATCAATGGGCTATATTGAGGACCTAATCTCTCTCGATCTCTAAAGAGATTTCCACTTTGCGTAGCTTCGAACATCAAGGCAATGGCATAACTCATTTTTTGCATAACACCATATTGATCCAAGTATTCAAATATCTTAAATACTTACTTCGCAGTGCTTTGAAAAATCGTCGCTCCGCATCGCTATAGCTGACTAAGGTATCAACCACGAATTCTATAACAAATACTCCTATAATTTGATCAAGCCAATGATCAACAAACGGCACTATCTTGTCTTCAGAGGCTTCTAATCTTCGCACCAGCTCTAGAGTCCACAATATTGGACCGTCAAGCTTCTACCTCCCTTGATTGTCTACCAACTTAGCTAACAACTCTTATAATTTGATCAGGAAGATGTAGAAGAAAATTTTGTGTATCTCCATATACAAATATCTATTCAACCACTGCTTCTTTGACAAGCGTGGATTCCTATTTTCCTGTGTCGTGAATTCGTGAATATTTCTATCCAGCCACTTTTCAATTTCTTTCTTCGTCGGGTTCGAGTGATGCGACATCACACATCTCCTTCAAGAAGATCCCAAAAACAGAACCATTTGTGTTCTTAGGGCGTCTTGACCCAAGTTCAGAGTTATTTGTGCCAACCAACAAATCCCTACACTACTGGCCCTTTTAGCAACAACCCACATAGCGCAGGCTACAGTCTAACTCGAAGCAGTATGGGGGGATGTTGGAACAAAGTTTTCACATCCAGAGAATAGTGTGATGTATTTTAGTACCCTAGATATGCCTTCATACAAATCTATAAGCCGCTAGGGCTTGATACTGTAACTCTTTCTAAATAGCCTTTAGACCTTCATGAAGTTCCATGATTAGTCTTTGTGGACCCTTAACAATCCATTTATCTACTTACGTGCACCTGAAAACATCCCTAGAGTAGAGTTTGCATAGATATACTTAGGTTATTTTAGAAAACATAACATAAATTATCACATTCTTCATGGAAGTACTTAACATGTCTTGCATACATCTATTATGACTTATTCAAGTGAATCATGCATCATTAGATCAATATTTCATAAATTCTTTATTCATTCATAACATATATCATAAACAGAAGTAAAATAGAAATAAACAGATATACACAGGAATTCCTCAATAATATTCTTTATTGATCTTTGGTTCAACTTTACAGACTCAAACTACCCTGTGCACTCAGCTGCAGGGGTCCAAGCACTCAGCTGAGGACTTTACATAGGCCCCTATGCACTCAGCTGCAGAGTCTTTCTCTCCTATCTGACTCACTTTTATGCGTTATCTCTTTCTCCTTACTGACCCATTACATCCATCCATCATATCATAGTTATATCTCTGCCTTAGACTCTCTAAGACACACCTATTTATATCTTTTTACATACAATCCCATTGTCTGCGGACCATGGGTGGATCTCAAAACCAAGTCAACTATTACATAAACAAGGGGCTAAAACCCCTTTGACTCCTAACCATCTACACACTCTGCATCCAAAAATCTCAGATACTTTACATTACTTACAAAAATTACATCAAAACTTGGGTTATTTTAACCCCAAAACTGACCCAGGGGACCCCATCCCAACAAATTTCAATTTTAACTTGTACCTTGAAAGGAGTGGCACCTCTAGAGTGGCTGCTGGATGAAGATGTGTCACCTATGGGTAGTCGTCAGAGGATCTAGGAAAATTTATTGATCATTGCATTCCTCTTTCACTCGAGAGCTTCCTAGAGCAATATTTTGTAAGGATCTCCTACCCCCTCATCTTCATTTTCTTCCACCATGGGAGGTTGTTAGAGTTTGTGAGGCTGATCTTGCAAAGTTTCAACCAATTCAAGCCCTAAATCCTTATACCCTGACCTTGTTGGGGACATGCAAAGAAAAATGGAGAAAGAGAAAACTACTTTGATACCACTGATCTAAACTAAAAAGGAATGAAACCAATTACAGATATAACCATAAATATAAATATGCAATACTTCATTTCGTTAATATCAAAATATTGAAATATGCATACAAAAAGAATGGAAATAAACTAGCTCGGGCAATGGTATCTTATCTATGAGAAGAGATGTGGTCTCTATAAGCCTCTAAACTATGTTACAATGAGGCTCAAGGGCCTATTTATTATCGAAAACAAGGGAGAACCTTAAACAACCAAAAATCTAACCCCAAAGAGATGTAACACCAAGAGTTTGTGGGCCATGATGGGTTTAGTTGGGTAGCGAAATTCTCGGGGTCGTAACTTGGTCATATTATCTTCGTTTGGCACATACGATACCTTGTTGGAAAGGTCTTTCTAAGTACTATAGGATTTGTGGCAGGCCCTCACCTATGGATAGAACCTTGCTGTGAACCTAAAAAAAATGTCGTTTAGGGGGTGAGAACTACCCTAGAAGTTCAGGACCCGAAAAACTGCTAAAAATAGCAAAAGCTTAAATAAACAAGGAAACAGATGAAACTGACTGGAATAAATGGTCTCCATTGTGTGTAGAGCCTCAATGAGGTGAGGAAATTTCTGTTGAACCTGGTCCCTGGTGAGCCACTTTCCCTCATGAAGGAATTAGCCTGCTTTGACAACTAGATGTAGCTAGATCCTCTGTTGGTGAGTGTTTTTGATCTATGTGTTCATGAGTTGATTAGTTGTGGCTTATTCCATGCAGTCCGTGTTGAGATCTATTGGTGTGAGTTTTTATGCAACGTTGGATGTGTGAAATGTTGGAAAGTATGCCCGAAGTCGTTCTACATTAAACAATGGGTGCAGATCAAGGAACGGTGGGATTCTGAGCTCAAAGGCATTGTCACCTATAGCCTTGGTGATGGTGAATGGCCCATACCAGAGCGGGGGAAGCTTGTGGTGGGGTCCATTGACAAGCTCCTTCTACAAATGTTTCCAAAAAATTTCACCCACCTGGAACATGTGCGACACACGATGTTCATCATGGCGCTACTTGTACTTAACATTAGCTCTGTCCAATATATCATGGACATGTTGACAGATGTGTTGAATGCACTCAATGAAGTTGTTAACCCTCCATGGATGCTACTAGAGTTATCCACCTACACCGTGAGGAATTTGAGTGCCTCCTAGTCTCTCAGGCTTTACCGTAATCTACAGTTTGATCTAGGGATCACTAGACCCAATCTCGAGGATTTGTCATACATCGCATCCCAGGACTATTAGGCCCAACAGAGAGCAATCCACCTCTTGGATTTACAGTATATTGCACCATTCTAAGGCATGGATTCCTAGGCCCATCGAGACACACAATCCTGGCTTTACTGCAACCCACAGTCTAGCTCAGGGGTTACTAGGCTAGTGGCTTACCATGATCCAAATTATGGTTCAGTGACCACTAGGGCATGTGTTTTTCATTTCAAAGATCCAACCCACTCAGCTTTGAATCCATCTGTCAATCCCGCTCAATCGAGGTATTATAACCCGTCTCATCAAGGCTATCAGGAAATGGCAAGGCTAGGCTAAAAACACTATCACACCTGGAAAAACCCATGCCATCAGAGAAAAAAACCACATGCAACATCATACATGCCAAATATAGCAAGGAAAATACACAAGAAAATTGATACCTGCAAAGAAGCTTGTTGTAGCTACTTGATTCTTCCTTCCCTGCTTGATCTTTGCTTCCTCTTACCTTCTTTTCCTTTCTTGCTCCAATGCCCAAGTGCTCCAAGAAACTCTAAGTACCCAAGAGAGAGAGAGAGAGAGCTCCAAAACTAAACTAACAAAAGGTTACCAACTGATCCTCAGAAGCCTTTTTATAAATGAGATCTCTAATTTCTTCATTTTCCATTATTTTCCTTCATTTTCCTCCTCACATACTGTTGAGTCTTGAAAATTTCATTCATTTCCATTACACTTTCACTATTATGTCCATTATATCACCTCCATTTCACTACTATGTCACCACATTCATCCCACTTTCATTATCATTGGGCCACATTTATGTTTTTCCAATCTTTATTAATTCTAAGCCTTTTAAGTGAATTTGTGGTTAAAAATTAGGAAATAATGTGCATATGCTTATACCTAACAAATGGGTTGAGATTGTTGACATGTGTAGGTTGAAAGGAGGCTTCTAGAAGACCCTTATGTGGCACTCTAAGGCCAAATTCGAATTTGAGTGGAAAGAATCATGGGATCATGAGGATATGTGTCACATCTCCTAATTGTATTGTAACTCTAAAAAGACATGTGTCTTATCAGTTCCTATTTTGATTAGGACTCTATAGGTAGAGGGAGAGATTCATGGATTATCATTAATGAGATGGCTCTCATCTTTTTGTATAAATAGGAGATCTCTCTCCTTCATTTTTTAGTCTTTTAGTCCCTAGTTCTTAATATGGTATTTCTTCCTTGATGGCTTTTGAAAGCTTTGGAGAACTTTGTTGTACTTTGTACTTTTGAAGAATTTGAATAAAGCTTTGATGTTTTCAACATGGAAGGAGATGTGAAGTAGATGTCATGGAGCACATTAGAATGTAAGGTAGAGTAGATTTCATTTTGTAAATATTTCTTTGTAGAATGTAAGGTAGAATAGATTTCATTTTGTAAATATTGCTTTGATTTGATTTGATTACTTTCAAGTTTGATAGGTTAGATTTTTCATTCATGCAATTTTAATTCATGCAAGTGTGTTCAATTTTGCTTTGATTTCATAGGTGGAAGAGGGCCCATGCCTTGTATAGTTGTCATTTAATTTTACATTTAATTTTGTTATGCTTATGTATATTAGCTGTACATAAATTGCTTTCAAGTTGATTGTAGATTAGTGATGCACATAGCCTTTTAATGACTAATGACATGATAGAATCATCTTGTCCTTTTGCTGAAGCAGCAAGGATACTGGGTCTCATAGTCACTAGCTCATTGTTTGGTTATTTCATTTTATTTTGATTGAACTAATGACAAGATAGAATCATCTTGTCCTTTTACTGAAGCAGCAAAGATACTGGGTCTCATAGTCATTAGCTCATTGTTTGGTTATTGCATTTTATTTTGATTGAACTAGTTGTATATTTACACTTTTGTTTAAATACTAACTCCATCAATAACATGTTTTAAGTTCTTTTGAAGTGCTAAGTTTTGGAAGTTACCATTAGGGACATAGGCCTTGTCTTGAAATCTTTATCCATACTTGTCCTTTAAAAGTATTCTTAAGACCTTAGAATAGGATTTCCATTTGCATTAAACACTTTAGAAAACCAACAAGAACAAAACCCCAAAAACAACATAAACTATAAAACAACGAAGTAAGAGAAAGGTTAACTAAGCACATATAGTGCACCACACTTCATCAGTTTATGATACCCGGATTGATAATTTATGTAGAGCAATTTAAGACGTAAATTGATTAGACAATTACATAATTGGAAATACTTAGTTTGAAGCGTCAAAATGTTTCCACTTCAAAAAAATGTGTAAAACGTTTGTGAATCTTACCAATTATATAAAATTCCAACAAGACAAATAAAAAACAATATAATTAGCTAAATGAAGATAACAAAAATATACAACAATAGTATAAATGATGAAATAACATAAGTAGATATCACTCTTCGTTGACATCACCCTAATTATCTTCCTTGCTTGGCATGATGACACTGTTGTTCTCAAAAATATGTTTTGATCTAGGGTCATGTCTTAGTATGAACCACCAATCCATACACAACACATTTAGGTAAAAAGACACCTAGTCTCAGTGTTTGGGGAAAGCATAAGGCTCCCTAGCTTCTTACCACATATTTCTAGAGTTGATAGATATCAACCCACTATTGTGATCTTCCTTTAAATTATTCCAATCAAAGATGTCCCATCACTTGCACCTAAAAATAACACATTGGAATGAAGATAAGTCCACTTGAATGATCTCTTATATTTTTTCAACATAACATAATGTCTCCTGTATTAGGTTTTGATCCCGGTCACTAGCACGACTAGATTGGTCGAACTTGACTTCCACTCCACAGTCTTGTGTAATTCATCCATCATCAACATCCTCCATGGAAAAATGATGTTCATAAGCCCACATATATGGGAACAAATGCACATCATGTGTCTAATAACCCAAACACAATTTAAATATAAAATATAGATGCTACAATTTAACAGTGCATTATGAAATTAAAAATGTATAGAAATAGATTATTACTAAGTTGTTGCACCCAATCCCTATGTTTAGTGCTTCCTTTTCAACACGCGAGTAATAACTAGATGCACCGTATTTCTCTCTGACTTGATCAACAACCCAATTATTAGGGCATGTCATTGAAATATTTTCTTTTAAATGATCAGGATAAGGCACACTTCTACCATTCAACCGTTTGAATTCTTTCTTGTCACTGTCCCATTTCTTCCTCTTTTGTTCGTATAATGTGACCCACGACTGTGGCCCTTCCATTTTATAAAGAATGAATTTGTTGATGGTTTCAATTTTGAATTTGCTGATGAAATCAAACCAACATATATAGTATGCTTGATATCAAAACATGCATTAATATGAAGTTCAATGTGAATAATTAATGTGTAAAAATTTGACCAATGATAAGTCACTTAGTCTTTATTGCGCACATTTTTCCATTTGTTTGGTGAATCTCCCCTTATATTTTGTCTTCATCCATTTCTTTGTCCCAAATCACCACACCTAGTGTGATGTCGATTTGCTTGATGTACTCACTGTCATAATAAAAAGACTCATACGGTATGTACCCCTCTGCCATAGACCCCTTGGGTTTTTCCCTTTTTTGAACAAAAAATTTTCAATTTATTCATGTACCTCTCTAAGAAGAACATACAAAAACAAGAAACCCCCCCAACTAATTCAACCTCATCTGCCAGGTTAATTAGAAGATGAACCTGCAAGACCATGAAACTCGTCAGTAGTTCCTTCTCAAACATACAAACAATCTCAACTATCTCTTGATGCCACCATGGAATGCTAGCCATATGAATATCCTTTGATGTGATCCAACATACAAATGCAAATAATTTACATATGACATGTCGTAGGTATTGGGGAAAGCCATGGTTCACACACCCATGCATGAGCAGAGGATAATGAAACTGTAAAGTAAACACATACAAAAATAATTATATTTTATCCCATTACATAAAAATAATAAAATCATGTTTTTTACATACATACTCTTAGAAGGTTCAAATGGTCATATGATTTCAACCTCGACAAATGTTCTTCCACAGTGAAGTAATGCCGTAGTGAAGACCCATATAAAGAAGGCACCCTCACACCCATTATGACTTCCTTTGCTAAAGAAATATCATCTTTCTTTAAAATCCATGGGACATCACCTTCTTTGAATGACCAAGAAGGACCAACCTCTCATATACGTTCTTGTCTTGGCCAATGTTTCTTTTTATTTTGTGAAGAAATAAGATCTCCCTTAATAACCAATGTGTCAATTTCTTTCGATGGTATGTGCCTCCATAAAAAATATGAACCAATTTTAAATATATGCATGTGATCTAGTAAGTGGGAAATATTAAGATGCTCCTAATATGGGAACTCATAAAAGACAAATTTCCTTTTCATCCCAATGGGAAATTTATCAACATAGGTGTCGAAGAATTCTGGATCATAAAACATAAGCTCCCCATTTTAATCAAACATTTTTACAAACTCCTTCTCCTTCTCTCTCTCATATTCTCTAAGCCATTCAACTGGTGTCATTATTGTAGGCGTTTGGGTTCTCTCTGGTTTACCATTGACAGTGGATGTTTCTCTTTTGTAAGGGCGTTCTTCTAGGAGGAATACCTTAGAGCATTCATACACTAGCTTTCGTAGGTGATCAAACCATCTAGACTTCAGAGAAGGTCCACAACATTTACATCCATGATGCCATTTTGTTACAAGACCTGCAAAATTATTGTATACAAGGCACACTAGCGACAATGAAGATCAAAACAATTGCAATGAATTAAATTAATATGCAAAACAATATTATTATGTATATAAACAAATCAATAAACAAGTAATTTACTAGAACAAACTCCTAAGTATGGATAATCATATATGGTGTAAGTACATATGCCATACAATGTAAAATTCATCTCTATTGCGAAGGGTCTTAATACATTGTATACATGTATCCCTTCCCATAATTCCTTCAATTCATCTACTAGTGGTTGTAAGTAGACATCCATATTCTTCACTTGTCTTCTACCAGGGACTATGAGGGCCAACATAAGATGTTCATTCTTCATGAAAAACCATGTTGGGATATTTTTATTGATCACCACTACAAGCCAAACAAAATAGTTGGCGTTTTGGAGGGAATATGGGTTGACGCCATCCATGACTATGATGATTCGTAAACTTCATACTTCATCCTTGAATTTTTCAGGCCATGTATCCTATATATGCTTCATGGCTATTGAATATGTTGGGATTCACATAACTCCCGATTCACTTTTGTGTGAGGCATGCCATCCCTGAAACATAGCTAATTATTTGCAATGAAATAACCTTTGAATCCTTGGGATTATAGGCATGTGCCTCAATATCTTATGAGGAGGACCATGTGAGATTTATTTATTTATTGATTTTTTTCTATTTACGGTACCTATCATGCCCACATTTCAGACATATATCTTTATCTGTATATTCTCCTTTATATAGAATACAATCATTCAGACATGCATGATATGATATGTACTCAACACCCAAGATTTTCAACAAATGCTTCTGTTATGCAACCAACTCAAAGAACATAAGAAAATATAGATAAACGACTTAAAAATTGTCCTCTTTGAGGGGGAAACCTCCTTTACATTACATAAATGAACAATTATTGGATGATATAAATGATAAGACCTCCTTGGTATATATATGAGTCTAAGGAGTCACAATATAACCAGAGCTTACATAACAATAATAATGTAAGGGTACAATAATAACAATAGTGGACTTCCATGGGGCACTAAAATAATAACATGGGGGTTACATGGCCACAAGAATAACAGTAGGGGGAAACACTAACAATAACAATAATGGGAATGCACTAATATTATAGGCACCTCACATGCCCCTCTCCTTAACAAAAGTGTTTTCCTCAACGCTTGAGTAGTTCTGGATGCTTCTGTATAAAATTCTCATCCTCCAATGTGGAGTCTTCGATGGGTAAGTTCTTTCACTTAATAAGATACTATGAAATTAACCGATTTTGTAATTGTCAGGTTCTTGTTTTTGTGATTTCTTCAGGCTCAAATGTGATTTTTCCTTCTTCGTCAAGTTCTAGAAACACTATTTGAACTAGGATCTTGTCACCAATAACCTTCTTTAATAATGAAACATGGAAAACTGGGTGTACTTGGGAAGATGCAGACACTCTGATTTGTATGTCATAGTACCAATCTTTTGCAACACCTTTTAAGGACCATAGTACTTGGGTGATAATTTATTATCCTTCTTAGCTTGCTTGAGAGACATTTGTTTGTATGGTTATAGCCGTCAAAGTACCCAATTGCCAACATCAATTCTTCTTTCACTGCGATGCTGATCTGCCTATTGTTTCATTTGATTCTACGCTAGAGTATGGTTATCCTTTAAGAGTCGGAAAACTTGTTGTTGATGCTCAACGTTATCTTCACTACTTGAACCTTAGAATTTTATCTTCAATAAGATGTGATGGATGGTGGATGATATCCATAAAGTGCCATAAATGGGGTCATTTTTGCTGCAATATGGAAGGAATTTTTATATCACCATTCAACTAGAGGTAACCACTTGACACATTATGTTTGTTTATCAGATACAAAGCAATGAAGATATCCTTCCAAATATTTGTTCACTATCTCAATTTTCCATCATATTGAGGATGATAAGTTGAGCTATGAGTTAACTGAGTACCAAGACAAGAAAACTATTCCGTCCAAAAATTTCCAGTGCAAATGGGATCTCTGTCACTTACAAAAATCTTTGGATTTTGATGTAGCTTTTGAATTGTTTCCATAAATGTAGTAGCAACTGTCCTGACTTTAAAAGGATGAGATAATGCATAAAAGTGTGCATAATTGGTAAGTCTATAAACTACCACCATGAGGACACTCTTTCCCTTAGACTTGGGTAAACCTATGATAAAATCCATTGAGACCTCATCCCAACACTAACTTTGAAGGACTAAAAGTTGTAACAAAGCCAGGGTATTAATTGTCTCAACTTTATTTTGTTGGAAAAACAAGCATTCAACCACAAACTTCTGAACATCAGATTTAAGGTGATCCCAAAAAAAATCCTTCTTGACCATGTGGTAATTTTAAAAAAAATCCCAAGTGCCCTCGTAAGGGGGAGGTGTACAATTCCAACAAAATCTTTTTCTTGGGTTGAGAATTCTTAGAAAGATATAAATGATCTTTGTACCATAATGAATAATTTTTCCAGCTAAATGTATAAGATGTATTGGGATCATGCTGCAACTTTTGAATGAGTGTCCACACATCTTCTTCATTCTTCCATTCATCCCTTGCTTTGGTTATCCAACCAGGTTGGATAATAGAAATGTCACAAAGCAATGCTTCCGCATCCTCATCCTTTCTTGAGAGTTCATTTGCAACACTGTTTTTCTTCCCTTTTTGGTAGATGATTTCAAAGTCATAACCCAAGATCTTTGTGACCCATTTTTTCTTCTCTTATGAAGATAATATTTGTTCCAAAAAGTATTTAATACTATCATGATATGTTTATACCTTGAAGTGTCTTCCCATTAGGTAAGGTCTCCATTTCTTTAGTGCTTGTATTATTGCCAACATTTCTTTCTCATAAATAGGTTTGTGTAAATTCTTTCCTTCCATTGGATGACTTTCAAAAGAAATGGGTCTTCCTTCTTGCATTAAAACAACACCAATTCCATTTCCTGAGGCATCACATTACACAATAAAGGTTTTTGTGAAGTCAGGCATAGCTAAGACCGGTGCTTGGCACAATGCCTCTTTAATATGTTCAAAAGCCTTAGTTGCTTCTAGAATCCAATAAAATTCATCTTTCTTCAATAATGTTGTTATAGGTGCTGATATTCTCCCATAATTCTTAACAAACATGTGATAATACCCTATCAACCCAAGAAATCCTCGAAGATGCTTTATAGTAGTGGGGATTTTCCATTCCTCAATGACTTAAATTTTGTTATTGTCTACCTTAACACCCTCATGAGATACAATATGACCCAAATATTTCACCGCTTGTACTCCAAAGGAACATTTGGAGGTTTTTACATATAATTGTTTCTACTAAAATAGTTTGAGCACCTTGTCAACATGTTGAAAATGATCCTTCCAAGAATTGTTGTAGATTAGTATATCATCAAAAAATACTGACACAAATTTTCTAAGGAAGAGTTTGAAAATGGAATTCATCAAACCTTGAAATGTGGAAGGTACATTAGTAAGACCAAAAGGCATGACCAAAAATTCATAATGACACTCATGATTTCTGAATTTTGTTTTCAGAATATCTTCAGTATTAATTCTAATTTGATGATATCCGTAATGAAGATCTAGCTTGGTGAAGTAAATTGATCCATGTAATTCATCGAACAATTCATCAATGATAGGAATGGGAAATTTATCTTTAGTAGTGAGCTTATTTAGCTCCCTATAATATGGAAACATACGTCATAATCCATCCTTCTTACGCACCAATACTACTGGAGCAGATAAAGAACTTTGCCTACGTTGAATTATACCAACCTTTAGCATTCCTGCAACCATACGTTCAATTTCACTCTTTTGGGCATATGGATATCTGTAAGGTCTTATATTTGGAGGAACACTTCCTAGAATCAATGAATAGCATGATCATGATCACGAATAGATGGGAGGCCTTTGGGAGTCTCAAATACCTTGTAATGGTTGTCTAAGAATTTTTGGAGATTAAGAGAAATAGATGATTTTGATGTTTGAAACTGTAGGTTTTAACCCCATACAAAAATTACCTGCATACGAATTCTAAATCACAGGAAAAATAAAAATGCGAGAGCGTAACACATAAAACACATATACACAGAGATTTCCCACTGGATCTCAATACCGAGACTACCAGATTGATTTTTCATTATATTCCTTTCAATGTTACAATACATATTTATACATGCCGAAGCATCCAATACCATGGACCGAAAACCATCGCGTCCAAAACCATGGACCAGAAACCATAGGTAGGTTTGCCCAACCTAATATAGGCTCCAAAACCAAAAAGTGGGGTTACAGGTACCCCTCAAACCCCCTGTTAACTATGTGGAAAGAATATAACACAACCCAACACTTCCGCAGAGGAGTAGAAGGAGTTCCGACCTGAGCTGTACTCGGAGTAGTAGCTGTACTTTTAGCCTCTCGATTATGAGACTTCTTCTTCTTTGTCTTCTTCTTCTTCTTCTTAGCCACCTGGTTACTTGAATCCAGACTTTCACCAGGCGAAGTAGAAGATGAGGACATAGAAACAGGCAAAGAAGGGGAGAGGTCCACCTTGGAATCAACATGATGCTGTTCGGGTGGAGGAACTGATTGACCAGTAGTTGAGACATTAGAGACCATAGAGGTTGAAAACAACCAAATAGGCAACCCAATAGTTAACCCAAGAAGGGACAACGTTGCCATGTAAGGAGCACCAACATTCCCAAAAGGAGGAAGATGACCAGGATTCCCGTTAGAGGGGATTCTTGGGTTGGTGAACTCTGGAAAAGTTGCCATCAAAAACTGAAAATCGCACACGGGGTTGAAAAAGAGTCAAGACACACAATCAAACGACCAACAAGCAAAATCTAACAGGGCGTGTGATCGCGGGTGATTTAATTTTTACCACATTGAAATTAAGAAACTTCACTGTTTCATGTTTTAAGAGTCAAGAAATGGATAAAAGGTGACTCTATCACTTTTAGATTTGAAACAAGCATGAAAGGACAAGCGCTTGGTGATCCTTTCAAATTTAGGGAGTCAGAAAAGATCAAATGACTACTGAGTGATACTAGGTAAAGAGGGTGTACCAAATAATCATGAACTACAATATACACCTTGGTTTTAGAAATGACAGAGAAATCAACCAAGGACTTTCCATACTTGCAGGCAATCTCCCCGAATGTTGTGTTCGGTGTATCACGGGTATAGGGCGGTAGACTCGGCTTCCTATGGATAAAGGAAGATAACCTAGTGGGGTCTCCCCATATACTCGACGATACGTGGGAGCACAATTCCGTAATAGACCACTATTGAGTCACAGAAGGAGGAATCACCCAACCTTGAGTGGAAACAAAAGTGACTAGGTTTAACGACCCCCGAGCACGTCTCTAGCCTAGACCTCTAAATAGTGTGCGTTATGTTCCAATGCATTGTGAGATTCATTCAGTTCATTTTAAAGTTGATCTTGGATTATGTTTTAGTTTTCAGGCCTTACCGTATGTAGTGTCTCAAAATTTCCTAAATGCAAGCTATATGCCACAGTATATCATTTTATTCGATGAATGCTAACTATAAGAGAGTTGAGAGCTTTCACACAAACAAAATGATCAGAAAAAAACCAAAGATATCTCTAATGCAGCTAATGGAAATCAAAAAGCTTTTCTTCAAAGTCACTAATCACTAATAACAACAAAAAGCTCTAATTCACATTAACTAATGAAAAGCAAAAGAGATTTTTATTTTTATTTTTCAATGTTAAGGGAAAAGTGCACTAAACAAACTGAAAAAATAATGAAAAGAGAGCAATTTGAGAAATGATAGTAAGAGAGCAAAAACAAGCAAATTTCACTCAATGCAAGCACAATTAGATCCCTAAATTGACAAAGCAGTCCTTGGAAACCAAGAAAAATCCCAAAGACACAAATGAGCTGTGTAATATAGGCCCAAAGCGAAGCAAAGCAGAATTCAAGTGAAAAAGAGATTAGTCACTCAAAAAATGCAATGAAATGATCAACAACTACTAAAAGAATGCAAGGGAGTAATCATAAAGTTGACTGAACCAATAAAAGACCAACAATTCCTAAGGAGGGCTCAACGCACAAAGCCATTAGATGCCCTAGGGCTAAAAACATGAAATCGATGGAAAATGGAAAACAACCAAAGGATGAAGGTTAAAACAAGTCAAATAGGACTCCAACACACTCAAGAAGTCAAGAAAATGTAACCAAAATCAAAGACTAGGCTTAGAAGGATTAAAATCAAGCAAACCCTAACAGTCCTAGGCCTGGCACGACTGTCAAGCTGAAACTAGCACCTTTTAAGGATTGACACGAGTGATATATTGACAACTAGCGCCAATTGGTGCGACTGTTACGTGAAAAACCACGCCAGTCAAGTTTGTTGTGCCAAAATGAAAAATAAGCAATCCAAAACCAGACCAATGATAACCAGGCAAACCAAGAAGAAAAAACAGCAAAAGAACCTAGCCCAAAAGGCTGACCAAGCAAGCAAAAATCAAGAAAGAACCGAAAAGGCAAGACAAGCTCCCCAGTGGAGTCGCCAAATTGTTGAGGAGGTAAATCCTCTCTGCGGACAGAGGCGATCCCTACTAGCCCAAACTAGGTCTAGCAACAATCATCAAACGTTATAGCGCAAGTTCCTAGTTGCAAATTAACATACCAGCGATGAAGGCCTACCTGGATTCCAATGCTATTGTTTGTAGGAGAGGTGGTGCTCTCGTTCCTCTGCTCCGACAAATCACAATCCGTACGATCTCCGTGAATGGACACCTGCACATACAAGAGACAATACAAACACAAGCATAAAATCCAGTATACGCAACTATATGTCAGTCAGAAAATACATAACTCATCATCATCATAAATAATAATAAGAGTGGAACCATAACCAATAGTTGTTCATTAATAATCAATCAAAGGGGAGTAAAACCAATGTTCTGACACTGGATTCTCCTTTGGTGGGTAGTCAACAGAACATGTCTCGCAAAGCCTGTCAGGAGCAAGGACAAGACTCTCTCTTTGGATCTTGGACAATAGTCTCCTTGCTTGGATTTGGCCTTAAGGGAATCAAGAAGGCTCTTGCAGCATGAAGCTCTTGGGAAATTGGGAATTTTGAAAGTCTAGAACTCAAAAACTAAAAAACTAGCTTGCAAAGGAAATGGGCAAGCTTTTATAGATGGAGGATGAGGAGTTGGGATCATAAGCAATAATCATGGGATTGGCCATATCATCAAGGAAGCTTCCATGAGAGGTGGCAAACTACTTCCTCTCTATGGAAATCCGTAGCCAAACCACCCAACTCAAGATAGATAGCAGTCCAGGAATTTGTTAGGATGAAACTTCACCATTTATTTGTTAAAAAACACCTCTTAATATGGTTGGCGCGGGTGCGACTCTATGACAGAGCACCAATTGGCATGCCCTCTTTGGAGTATTTGCCCCCTTGGTGCGAGGGCTAAACTATGGGACTGCGCCAATGAAAAAAGAGCTATTTTTAGGGTTTTTCAGCAGGAGATGTCTTCAGGGAAAACAAAGCTCATGTTCAGAGGAATGCAATGCAAGTGTTTTTAGTCCATGTCACTTGTCATAGGTCCCTGAATGAGTCCTCCAAGATACGGGGGAGGGGTAGCAGGGACGGTGACAAATTGCTGTGTAATAGTACCCACACTCATTCAAAGAAGAATTTAGCCATGGATTTTGCTGAGATACTCTTCTTGCAAGCCACCATAATGGGCATATTAGAGAATATATCAAAAACCATGAAAATGCAGTCATTTCCATGCTTATTAGAAGGAAGGCCCTGGCATGTAATCCATGGAGATGGATTCCGAAGGTCAGCTAGGAGTAGATAAAGGAGTATATAGGTTTTTCTTATTAATGGTCAGTTTGGAATGGCACATGTAGTGTAGGATTTGATGTACTTCCCAACATCCAGTCGAAGGTTCGACCAATAAAAATACTTCTGCAACACTACCACTGTTTTCTCTACCCCGAAATGTCTAGTGACTCAACTATAGTGTGCCTCCCAAATCGTATTGGCACACTCACTTGATGGAAGACAAAGGTTTTCCATGTGGCATAACAATACATCCTGGAGGTGAAAATTTGGAATTTTCTTGCCTTCGAGGAGCGTATGCTATGTGTTGCCAAATTATGGATCGCTCTTGAAAAGATGCAGCTACCATGTGGTCTGATGCCCACAAGAGATGAGCGCAGTGGTTAGCGCGATGACCGGTGATCGGCTGAGGCAGTTTGCAATAATGTTGTTATTTCCCTTCTTGTAATTAATGTTTAAATGGAACTGTTGTAGGTATGTAGACCATTCTTGAGGGTAAGCATTATGCAACTTACCTTGTGTCTCTATGAATTGTAGGAGTCGTTGGTTTGTGTGGATGACCATTTTCATCCCTAGAATGTAATGCTTCCATTGTAGGTAGGCCTGCATAGTGGAATACATCTCTTTGTCATAGGTGGGATACTTTTGGACTATGTCTGAAATGGTCTCACTATGATATTCCATTGGATGCCCCTGTTGAGTAAGCAATACACCAATAGCATAGTTGGAGGCATCTGTCTCGATATCAATTGGTTGTTTTAGGTTTGGTAATGTGAGCATTAGTGCAGAGTACAGGAAATGATTCAACTTGGAAAATGCCTTCTATTGGGATTTGAACTAAAAGAACTTTTATTTCACTCCTCCCTTGGTGACTTCACTCAAAGACCAAGTTATATGAGAGAACCCCAACATGAACCTAGGTCCAGATGCACACCGTGCTCATCAATGATGCACCCTGGATATTGAACCTAGGTCATACCAAAAGTGCATTTCTCCAAATTGGCACACAAATTATGTTGTCACAGAGTTTGGAGGACCTGTCAAATATGGTGGAGGTGTTCTTTCCAACTGTGGCTAAAGATCAAAATGTCATCCAAATACACAAACACAAATGAGTTGGTGAAGGGTCACAAGAAGTTGTCCAGTAGCCTCATGAAGGTTGGAGGGGCATTCATCAACTCGAAAGGCATGAGAATCCATACGAAAAGGACCTCCTTGGATTTGAAGGTAGTCTTCCACACATCAAAGGGTTTTATTAGTACTTGGTGATAACTGGACTTCATGTCAATCTTGCTAAAATAATTGGCCCCCCTTTAGTTAGTCCATAAGGTCATCAATCTGTGGGACTAGATACCTATTCTAGACAGTGATCTTGTTCAGGGCTCGATAGTCATTATAGAGTCTCTAAGTCCGGTCCTTCTTCTATACCAACATGATTGGGCTCCCACAGGGTGATTAACTTGGTGTCATGTGCCCTTTCTACAACATCTCTTAAATCTGCCTCTTGATTTCATCCTTATCTAGAACATAGTGTCGATAGATTGGTCCACTTGGTAGCGGCACGCTCGGGTTTAGATCGATGTAGTGCTTGACTTGATAGCGTAGAGGTACCCATGTGGTTGAGGGGAAGATATCCCTCTATTGCTCTACAACCTTGTCCATCTATTGTTGCCATACGGAGGAGCCCTGCTTAGTAGTCGTGGCCATAATATTGAAAATCATAAGGAAAACAATTTTCCCATTCTGTGAAATGATTTTATTTCATTTCTTTGTAGTGATCAAAGAAATGACAGTAGGCAGTGCTACCTTTGGTATCCTATACAACTTATTGCCCAAAGTAATAATAATAGTGTGAGGCCTAAACCCTTACACAACATGTTGCTTCCACACGTATGGTTGGCCTAATAAAACATCACAAGATTAAAGAGAAGGAACATCAAACAATAGCTCATCCGTGAAGGGATTGATGTTGTAGGGAAGGTGATACTATTGGTTGACAGAAAGATCTCACCCTTGGTGAAGCCACTCAATGGTGTACCGCCAAGGGTGTGTTGTGGTCAGTAGGCCTAACTACTTCCCAAAATCTGCTGAAATAAGTTTATTCGGGCTCCCGTTGTTGACAGTGAACTACATTGGAGAACCCTTCACCCACATCTATGAGTGGAAGAGACACTCCCCCTCCTCTAGGTCTTTGGGCTCATCCTTCTAGATCTCGATGGTGGCAATAGTGGAACTGGACTCCACGTCAATAATATGCTTCCCTTTGTCATCCCCCTTATCAGTTTTTGACTTAGAGTTGGAACATGCATATGATTCAGAAGCCTTCAGCGCAGCCACCAGTGACTACTTGGCTCGATATTCCCTTGTGTTGTGAGTGGGGTTCTTATGGAACTCACACCATTTCCCTGTGTCCTTTGTCTTTGTTGTGTTTTTCTTTTCTTGTGGCTTTGGCGGGTTGTCTTTGGTCGCCCCGCCTTGGCTTTGTCCTTTGTCAATGGTTTGGGGGTGCCTTTACCTTATTTTGAAGTCACAGAGCCAAAGTCTTGCTTCTTCTTTTTAAATTTTTGCTCGATCATGACAGTGTATCGATAGGTAGCGCAAAGAGAGGAGATGTCTAGGAACTCCATTTTGGCATGGGTGTATCTGTGTAGACAATCATTGTACTTAAGTACCAAATGCCATTCATAATCCTTGATATCGAGCTTCGTGCGAAGGGTATTGGAAAAATTTGTGAAATACGGCAATCTTGGTCCCTTCCCTACTGCAACTTGGTCAAATCTACGTATTTATCTTCATAGTTCCTGATAGGGTAATACTTTTCCTTGAATGTGTCTCGAAAATAATTTCAAGTGGGTGCGGCTGAAAAAAGTTAGGATTCCCTGTCATCCTTTTCTTCACAGTAGTTTTCACAACAGTTAGTGACATGTGGGGCAGATTTTAGGAGTGTAAAAGTAATCTTTTCTCGATTGGAAAAGTCACGAACTAAAAAATATCCTTCCAACATATTTAACCATCTATCTACGTCATTTGGATTTATCTATCCTTCGAATATGGGAATTTCAAATTTAACTTGTACCTTAAAAGGAGTGGTACCTCCAAAGTGGATGTTGGATGAAGATGCATCCCATATAGGTAGCCACTGAAGGATCTGGGCAAAGTTATCCATCATCGCATTCCTTTGTCGCTTGAGGGCTCCCTTGAGCAATATTTTGAAAGGATCTCCTAGCCCCTTGTCTTTCTTTTCTTTTTCCATGGGAGATCGTTGGGGTTTGTGAGTCTGGTCTTGCAAATGTTCAACCAGTTCGAGTCCTAACTCCTTATACCTTGACCTCATTGGAGACATGAAAAATAAAAACAGAGAAAGAGTACACCACTATGATACCATTGATCTAGACTTATGCAGGAAGTCAACAAAATACATATATATACATAAACACAAAGATGAAACAAAAATACAAATATCAAAGTATTGAAATATGCTTACATACAAAAAAGGAAATAAACTAGCTTGGGCTATGGTAGCTTATCTCTTAGAAGAGATGTGGTAGTTAACAACACTGGTGAAAATTCCATGTCATAAAATTTAATAAAGGAAAAATAATAAACCTGGATGATGGGACACTTATTCCAAGTTGAATGCTAGGAAAAGCTTTCTAGTGTGGGTGTTCATGGTTTATTTTGGCTAACGAAATTGGCAAAGGTAATAGCTAAGGCTTTGGAAAGGAAAGATGGCATTTTTGGCACATTTATTTATGAAAATAATGGAAATTAGGAGAAAATGAAGGTAAAAGGCCACAAGTTGCGTGTGAGGAGGAAAATGAAGGAAAATAATGGAAAATGCAGAAAATAGAGGCATGATTGATAAAAAGTCTTATGAGGATTAGTTGGTACCTTTTGTCAGTTTAGTTTTGGAGCTCTATGATTATTCTTGGAGCACTTTGGCATTGGATCAAGAAAGGAAAAGAAGGAAACATGAATGAAGGATCAAGAAAAGAAGAGCAGGATCAAGAAGCTACAACAAGATTCTTTGTAGGACCAATTTGCATGTGTGTTTTCATTGCTATAATTTTCATGCATGGTATTGCATGTGGTTCTTTGCTATATGGCATGGGGCTTTCCAGGTGTGATAGTGTTTTCATCTTAGTCTTGCCATTTCTAGATAGCCATGGTGTGATGGGGTTATCATGTTTTTGTTTAGATGGATTGTAGGATGGATTCAAAGTTAAGTGAGGTGGACCTATGAATAATAGAACAAATGGCCTAGTAATCCTTGAACTGGATGCTGGGTTGCGGTAAAGCTAAATTTGTGTTGCCTTGATGGGCCTAGGAATCCTTGACCCATGAATGGAGAGATTTACGGTGAAGCCTAGAGGTGGTTTTCGTTGATTAGGCCTAGGAATCCTTGCTAGCGAATGGTGGGATATATGGTAAAGCCTAAAGGGTGGAGTCTCGGTTTAGGGCCTAGTGAACCCTAGAGTGGATTATGGATTGCGGTAAAGCTTGAGAGAATAGGGGACAGGAAAATTCCTCACGATATAGGTGGAGAAATACAGTGGCATCCATGCTTGTTTTGGCCTAGTGATCTGTTGGAGATAATGGTAAAGCCTATTATTACATTGTTATTGTGTTGGCCTAGTGATGCGGTGTGGATTGATGTAAAGCTTGGTTTTTATTGATGAGGGTTAGGTGGTTTTGCCTCAGGATGCCCTGGTTGGTTATTTTTTTTGATTCCCACAGTCATGCTTGGAATATGTCATGGGGGTGAATGGTTGAAGAGAGAATTGGCTCAACCATTCTATGGTCGGGTGGAATGTGGTAGTCCCATCATTGGTTGGTTTTTGCATTCATTAATTAAAGGTTCGTTCCTTGGTATCTTATGTGTAAATGTACTAGTGTATATGTGGATTCTATGGCTGATGTATCCTTCATATTTATGTTGTTATTATGTTGGTTATAAGCATGTTTTATGATAATGATGATGTATGGCTCCTTCATGTTTTTATTTTTAAATGAATGAATAATGTATCTATGACCTAATAGATTATAATGCAACTAATGATATAAGGGAAAAATGCTTCTTAGCGATTATCAGATAAGTATGAGACCCCTATGTCGAGATCTGGTCTTTACATCTGTAGATTACATGTTTGTGACATGTTTGACGAAATCCCTATCATGGCTAGTAGGGGTCTAGTCTAGACCTTGTCCCTATTTTTGCAAATGCATCATTTATATGTTGTGTAAATTCATTTCTGAAAGTGTGATTGTGGTCTTGGTGGTGACTTGGGCTCTGGGCCTGAAAAAGTGGCTCAAATCTCGTAGTAGTAGGCACAACAATGGCAAAAACAGTCCCTGGATGCATGCATACCCATGATGTGGGAGCATTGAAAGCCTCCTGGATGCATGCTTGTCCATATCAAGGGAACATCTAGGGGTTTAATGGTCTAAAACCTTAATTGGTGACAAGGCTCACTACCTGAGTGGTTGGGATGGCTCTTGGGAGTTTTTTTGTTGATGTGGAAGGTTAGGGTGGTGTGTTTCCATCGATTCCACTTCCTTAAGGTCACCTAGGAGGTTGAATCCAATCATAGTAGCCTCTTGTCACATGTTTACCCCAGGTAGCCGGTTAGTACTTGGGTAGATGTGGGGGGAGGGTTTTATAGAGTGGTATCAAAGCATGGTTCACCTATTGGACTAGATGGGTGGTGTGTGTTCATCATGCATTCATGTATGTTGCATGTGTGTTTATCATCCTTGTTGTCTATATTCTTGTTGCATTGGCATGGTGTTGATCATGGTTGTAGTAATGTCACCATGTGAAAGATGATGTTGTTGTTGTGAAGTGTGTCATCATGAGTGTATGATTCGTTACATGTTTTTTATGCTTGCATACTGTTAGTGTACATTAGTATGGTTGTTGTTTTCATTCATGAGGTCATGGTATGCGTAGTTGATATGATCATGCATGGATGACTTGACTCTAGCTAGAAAGATGATTACATGGTTAAATGTTGATGTATTATATGTATATATGTTGTCATGATTATGTTATACATGTACTACGCTAATTGGTTGATCCCGCAGATGAGATATCCTCCCTGAATCTTTCTAAGGTCTGTTGGTTTATTGTGATTTGGTTTAGCTGACTATTAATGGTGTTGGACCCACCAACATGTAAGGGGATCTCCCTGGTAAGAAGTTCCAACTAGACCTCAAACCATTTGGAGTAGGATTCCTAGCAATGGGTAGTACGATATCACCTTGACTGCGGTTGTGCACAGAGGTAAGTAAGATATCCTTGTTGGAAGCAAGGGTGTGACCTTGCAACAAGTCAAGGAAGGTGCATGAAAGCCTCTAACGCATGGAATGGGAGAAGAGTGTGCCCCTTAGAAGCCTGTGATAGTATGAAGCTTGAAAGGGAACGTATCAGCAAAAAGACATCACAAGATGGAAAACATGATAACCAATGATCCAAAGTGATGGATTATAAAAACAACATGCTTCGATAAGATTCATACAAACACATACTGAATAGTCCATACATAAAAGCGTAAATTACAACTATATATATCATGAGAGTAACCAGGATAACCGAACTAAAATGAAAATATATGCATGAAACCTGCTAGCTCTCTTATATTAAAGAGTGAAATATCCAATCATACATACAACCATGACAATGACTATCCACTTTAGCAGAAAATTACAGTCACTGCCGCCTGCTCCTCCAAAGAGATGTACTAGCTCTGCATGTGGAGAAGCCAAGGCTCATTACAATACACTCCAAGCTTTCTGTAAGTTATATCTATAGGAATATTGGCTCCCAAAAGCATGTACAATGAGTTACGAGGTTATATAAATAGAAAAGGTTGGGGTGACATTTGAAATTCCCCTTTGTGACTCTTCAACTACCCTCATGACTCTTCAACTTACACATGACTATTTACATTCTACTATTAACACTTGGTATTTCAATTTACAACTCGTTTACAATACACTTTGCACATGTACCCATGTGAGACAAAAATGGGCTTGAGTAAGTCATACAAGACATCACTGGGACTTGAAAAACTATGGGAAGAGTAGCTCTCCAACATCTACTCGATGATCGACAGTGGAAAACTGATGCTAGGCTTGGTAGTCTATTATGCTGTCCGCATATTCTATGGTGACCCGTTTTGAAAGAAAACCCTTGCCTCCATTACATCAAAGTACAATAATTTGGCACCTCTGTCCAACTCGTCAGATAACGTGCACATCATGGTCTTGAGTGAAATTGGACAAATGACATGTTGATGCATAATGTCAGCGCTGGTGGCTATGCACATCAACTGATCAAAGTACATGTCCAACTCTAGGTGGACTTGGTTCTTTGTCTTCGCCTCGGTGAGTGCGCCAATGCATGGGATCACATGCATGCACACAATGACATCCATGCTCCTGAACACTCATGCATGTGAAGTGTATTAGGTGGTGATGAGCTACGGGAGTTCCTCGTAGTTCCATATCTAACTTTGGATGCATGCTTTTAACTCCATTGCCTTCGCCTTCATCATATTTTGCAAGTGAAATGGGTCTCCTTTGTACCTCATTGTCGCTATCTACATGTGATCAACAATAGTCTGTACGTCTGACAAGATGTGTGCTCTCCTAACACAATGCTGCTAAAAACTATTAAGATGGATAACTGACTTATGCATGGTGATGAACTTGAAGTACAACATCCGCATGACATTCTCGAGAGGCGATAATTCATCAAGTATTTCTTTCTTCAACACTTCTTTGGTGGATGTTGTATCTCTCTCTTCTCCCTGCTTGATCGCTTGTATCTCCTTAGCCATGCACTCATTCTTAACTATCAAGAATCTAACACTTGAGTTGGTAGCTTCGACATATGCCTTTGTAGCATCGACCAATGTAGCTACGGACATCGGACATGATCACTCGTTCTCCAAATTTCACAGGAGATACATGGACATCCAGAGTGGGTGCTTAGCACGACTACACAACTCTGTGTTAAGACTCGTTGAAAGATATGTTGTGCACATCAAGTTTCAAATTTTCCTCAAGTATTTCAGCCTCTTCTTGATCGCTTGGGACTTGCTCTGCTCCCAAATCTCGTGAAGCTGGTGGAGTGAACTTTTGTTTATGAGGCATGAGGCCAATGTCTTGATCTAACTCTGGCTGAACCACATCCATGTCCCTCTGTTCAATATTTTGAGCAAAGTCATACTCCTACGACTGATCACCCTGTCTGCTATGTGCCAACTGCTTGGATGAATCAATAACCTGTATGGGTGCAGTTTCATAAATATGTGCATGCTATGCCTCCTGATATTCCTGTTCTTGTTGCATTTCCTTCTCTCTTCTACGTAGCCCTTGTTCTTCCCTGAGTTGTTGCTTCAACTCCTGCAACTCCTTTTCTGCCTTCTCTAGCTTCTGCTTCTCCCTTTGCCTTTTCACAATCCTCCTGTCGCATTGTCGTCTCTTTGCCTTAATCTCCAAAGATTCTCTTAACACAAGCGGATCTAATTTGAGCTTGTAGCTTTGCTCTATCCCTCCACTATCAGTAACCTTTCTCTTGCCTTTGTTAAGTGTAGGTATGCTTCCCTCTACTGCTGTTGATGATGCTTCTCTCTGAGATGCTAATACCTTTTGCACCACTAACCACTCTACAACCATCCTAACTAGTTCATTGAGCCTTGAGAAGTTATAACAGTATCTCCATGGGTCTTCCTTAGGCCAATGACATGTCACACGGATCTAAGGATGATACGCTCTCACACAGTGGTCCTTCACTAAGAATTGTGGGTCATATGGATTGAAACTTCTGGTGCCGAAGGCGAATCTCTTGAATTCCTCCATCTTGGCCTCACCATGCTTGAGATTGTGGATCTCATACAACTTGATCTGCAAAGGAAGAGTAAGACAATGTGCCTTCTTTTTCCTATGTAGTCTTGCTGACAAACCTATGGAGATGTGGTATGTAACCTCTTACATGACTGACTTATCCTTGGAAAATTTTAGTAAGACATGTGGAGCCTTATCCATGCTATACATCTAGATGAAGGTGTCGAGGGGTGAGGCATACCAATTTTCTATGTCAACCAATGCCTCGATCGTTGCTTGCGAAATGAAAGGTGGATCCTCCTCAAAGATCATCTTGTACTCTGGGGTGACGAATTAGTCTAATAGATATATTATAACACCACGGAAGTTGCACTTAGAGAACAACCTGCAATAAGTGTGCATAGAGGTTTTTGAAGGTGTCCATGCCCAACCTAAGCTTGGGAATTACTGATGGGCACAGATTGCATCAAGTATGTAAGCAGAAATGAAAATATTTGTTTTCTAACCCTTGGGCAGATGTTAGGCTTTTGTTACTTGTTCCTTGAGCTAGAGAGAAAACATGTTAGACCAATTGAAATGTCTTTCTTCATTCTCCATCTGATCCAACAAAATCACCCAACTTTGGAGGAAGGTTTCTGTACTCTATTGGCTGTATAAGTGACATACGAAGATGACCAAGACAATATAAGCTTTCCAAAATATCCTTGTATTGTAAACTTGGTTGGGTGTTGTCCTGAACTTAGATGGCTCTTTCACCTAGTTCTTAAAGATGTCTCTCGAGTTTGGATTGCTGCTAGGCCAAGTGAAGGGTGCATCCATTGCGACCACTAGCTGCAGAAAGTGATACATAGCTTGAAATTCCTTTGCACCGAAGGTAGCAAGTTTTGTTCCACTAACACTTCTCAACACCATTGTCTCTAGATCAGTATGTGAGACGATCCAATGGATCACGTCCACGCATGGAAATGTGGGATACCTGCATGCAATCTGGTACAAGCCAAATCTGTGTATGTTGACATAGACTCTGTGGTCCTCCAAATTCTCCTCAAAGGTGCTTGTAAAGATGTAATTGATGTCCTGCCATTTCATCTTGATTTTGTTGTCTATGAACAACTTAGTGTCTTCATAGATGGGCAATTTCATAGACACTTGCTCGACCACATCTCCAGTTGCACTCTCAATGGTGTCCTTTGAATTTGATCTCTTGCAAGGAATTATACTTATACTTTTGAGAGACTGATGAACACTTGTGGTACGTAGAGACAACACAACACTCATGGAAAGAAAACTACCAGTTGAAATCCAAAATCACTTGAGGACTGACATGCAACACACCAGAGTGACTGATTGGAAGATTTGTGAAATTTTCACTGGGAGGCCAGGACATTGACTTCCAGAACTTTGTAGAGCATAGTCCAGATTTTTAGTGAGCTGACTAACTACTGAAACTATATAGAACATAGTCCAACTAGGCATGTTGAGGACTGAAACTGCATAGTGCGTAGTTTGAGTCAGCATGACTTCACCCTGCTTGTTGGCTTGAGGGGCCTGACCGAGGTTTCGCGTTAGTTAGCAAAACAAATCCCTACACCTTTGGCCTTTTTGGCATCAGCTCGCAGAGCACGAACAAAAGTCTCACCCAAAGCAGTATGGGGGGATGCTGGAACCAAGTTTCTGCACCCTGAGATGGTCATGATGTCGGTTTATTCCCTCTATTCCTGATTTCATGCAAGTCGTTAAGTTCTAGTTCTCTGTCTTCCTAACCCCTTATTCCTCCCTTTGATACCTCTACAAAAGGGTACGACTGGCCTTCAGACAACCCTAACCTTCGATTCAGATACTTTCACTCTACTAAGGCAGTGTATTGCACAAATTATCAAGCTATCTGAAGAATCTTACTTATCTTATTAGGTAATCACAATTAGCACCACATAAACAAATGTTCTTACTTGCATTCACTTAACTAACATAATTACATACATTCTCTCATCATATAACCATTATAAAGGAATTTCATACGTAAACTAACAAGATGCATTAATTGAAACAAAGACACAGAATTTGCAGAATACTTCTCTTTATTGATATCTTTTAGCGATTATAGACTCTATCCACCCTGCGCACACAGCTGTGGGTGTCCAGACACTTAGTTGCGGACTTCCACCCAAGGCCTCTGCACACTCAGCTTCAGAGCCTCTACCTATGCTATGACCTGAAACTTAGACTTCCTACTTTAGAGCTACGACTATTTGACTCCAACCCATTCATTACTCTAAACTACTTAAAGCTTAGCTCTTTTTATACAATCCCATGGTCCACGGACCATGGATAGATCTCTTACAACTGAATTTGCTTTACAAAAATAAGGGTGGACAACCCTTTATGACTCATGACACCTTCATGCTCTGTGACTAAAAAATGTGGAGACTTTACTATTTTATTACAAAATTCGACTCAAAACATGGGCTTTTAGCCCCAAAACCATCCTTGGGGATCCCATTCCTAAGAGGAGCCCAACACAAACATCGTGACTCACCCTTGAGTCACTCAGCAGGTGTGGAGATATTTGTGTGAACCCCTTCCAACTCGACCCGTATGACCGCAATCTCGGTAGTGCACTGTACTGCCGCCTGCTTCATGTCTTGGACCATCTGTGTGGCCACTGCTCTTGATATGTCGGCTTGAAGCTTTTGCTACGTCACTTGCAGAGTCTCAAGCTTTCCTTCAATAGATCCTATCACGGTGTAAGCCTCATCCAGCTAGGGCTTAAATCTTGCCTTCAACACTGCTTCCTTGTGCAGCGCTGCATCCACCTACTCCTTTAGCTGCTTGGTCTCATGCAGCTTGGCTAGTCTTTGTGTCAGTGCGATGGTTCACACTATGCCCTTAACCTCATCATAGCACTGTTGTAGCTCGCACACTTCTATCTCTAATCACTTGACATTAGGGTCCTCTTACAAGCTTGTCAGGACCTCAAAGGACTGCTCAAAAACTTGAGTGCAGTCTGCTACTGCCCTATCCATTGCTGCTATTGCTTTAGTGAGAGTGGTCGCCCACTGCTCCACTTTTGGGAGAGTTGAAGGCTAGGCCCTCAAATATAATTCTATGATTTGCAAGTTCTACTACAACTAAGCTTGTGCCATATCAGTAAGGGTGTCACACACCCTTGTGGCCATCTTGCGGATGCGCACCTTGACTGGCTCCTCCTTTGGAATGGCCAATTCTGGTACCATTCGGCATGCCTCCTCGTCGACCTGCAAAATGCTCTTGCTCTGATTGGCCACCTCGGTCTCAATGGCGATGCCAGAACCTCTCTGTAGTGCCATCTGCTCATTGTTGATCCGTTGTTCAGTAATCACCTGGAGGGCGTGGTGCTCATGATCCCTCAGCTCTACAATCACTCCATCTTACAAGAGGTGGAGTGCTTCACGTAGGAGCGTTGCCAGATTTAACCCTACTCCCTTTATGGTGCTGAGAGTGGGCCTGTCAGCTTCATTCTCTGTGGTTAATGATCCATCAGGTAGAACTATCACACTGGAGGCCTTTGCATGCAACATCTCAGCAGCCTCTGAAGTGCCGATGGCAAGTCTGGTAGACACCGTGCTAGCCTAGAATGTGCGGGTTTGCAACTCATGCAAACTTGTCTGGATACCCTCGAGGATGATCTGCTACTGCGACTCAAATTTTTAGGGCCTCCACGGTTACATCCCTCACTGTGTCACCGATATCATGAAAGTTGCCTTCAGTTAGCATAATAGGGTCCAGTGATGTCTTGGTAGCCTTTGATTTCTTCCTGGACCCTCCTTTCTCTGGCTCCCTTGGGTGCTTGAAGCAGGTAGACGTCTCCTGTGGGTGTTCATTGTGCTCCTCGTCTATCTCCTCCTCTGCCTCAGGTGAAGGAAACATTGTGCCTTTGTCAGAGCCTCACTCTGTCCCACTTGTCTCGTTTGCTTTCTATGACATAGACTCACGCTCTGCTTGGGCCTTGTCGATGACTTCCTTCTTTCTCTTTTCGACCAGCTGAGTCATCTTTAGCTAGGCCTGCTCCTTCTTTTTCTACATGGCAGACTTGCTTCCTCCCAATTGCCAAATCCGTTGTAGAGTGTCACTCTGTCGGCCATTGATTAAGTACCACATCAATGGAATTATTTGTCGCTAGGTAAGGCAAGTCGTCCATTTCTCCGTAGGGTCCTTCCGCACCTTAATGGATACATGATGGAAATGTGCTTTAAATTCTCCGAAGCCCTACAGGTTGGTGTACACTGTAGGCGAAAACCGAGGTTTGTGATGGATATCCATGCAGATGTTCATCTCCATCAAGATCCAGAGCATCTTACTGTCCTTGACTCGTTGCGCGTCCTTGGTTGCCCATAACAAAGCGTACTTCACTGCTTCTGGGAGGTATGGCACAACTGAAGGGAACTGACTATCCTTTGGAAGCTCCCATGCTACCAACACAATTGACAGCAAGAGCTACGCATAGTGGAACAACTTGCTGAGCTCCTATGCTTTGCGATAGTTCGCCAGGAACTCATTGCGGAGGTAGTCCGTCTAGTTGAATTGGACTCCTTCGGCACACTGGGGTGCTAGTGTGACCACAGGCGCCATCAACTCATCGGCGAGACACTTCCTCATCACCTTCCCTACTAATATCTATGTGGCTACCTTCACATCATGGTAGTAGATGCTAGATATAGCATATCCATGCAACTTCTTCACTAGTTTAAACTTTTCTTTCATAGACTCCGCGAGGGCTTACTCTCCACCTTTTTCGCTAAATATCATGGCCGGATTCTCTCCTGTGTAAGGCAATCAAATTCTCCGGTGAATAAATTTATCTGTGTTGGGTATTGGCTCCTCTAGCCACAAACACCCATCATGCACCAAACAACCGCTTGATGACCAATACTATCACTGGGGTGCCATTGTAGTGCGCCACCCAAAGCATGTTGAGAAACCTTGCCTTGTCTACTCCTCTGAGCTATCTTTGTGGCTCCAATGCAATCATTCTGGTACTTGTATCAATGATGCAACATATCATCTACTCAGTCTCTAGGTGTTGGAACTTCTCGTGATTAGCCATATCTGAGTCCTCAAATTTTAGCAATGGTACCCACACTAAGCACGGTCCGTCGGAAACAATATCATCCAGTAGCGAAGGGGTTTTGCAGGGGGTCTTGCTTTCATCGATGTCAGGCCTTGGGCTTGCATGGAGGGACATATTCAAGAAATCAAGTAATAGGGTCCGTACCCTGGGCTTCAACCTCCTCCACTTCAACTCCCACATCCTCATCATCCATCAGGATGTCTTCAATGTCTTCCTCCTCTGGCTCCAAATTTATGGCCTTGCATTTCTCCTGTGTGGTGGGTTTTGGTGGGTCTCTCCTTGGTGATGTGCGCACCATTATGGCAGGCTGCTTTCCCATTTTATGCTTGGCGATCTCCTTGGTTGGGGTCGGCTTTGGTCTCAGTGTCCTCGGTGATTTAGGGACTTTGGCTAGTACTTCGGTGACCTATGGAGCAGCTACTTCTGCCTCCATCTCGACTTCTGGCACTGACTCCTCAACTTTGGTATCTATAGCTTCTATGGGTGCTGACATAATGCTTTCCAACAGTGCTCGCGATGTCTCTGGTAAGTTTGCAAATGCTAGAGTCTCTTTCAAAGCCTCGAAAAATTCTCAGTTCATGAGTGCTTGAGATCTCAACAACTCAATTCTCAAAATTTCAAGAGTTTTTCATTAGATAGCCACTTGAAATTTATAGGGTATTTTGAATTCAAATCTGATCATTGCCCCCAAATTCGCTTCATTAATGCCAGATTGGATGAATATTTTCAAGGATTTGAGCTATAAATTTCCTCTTAAATTCTGGCTGTCCACTCCATTTGGCCACATTGTTACTGTCAAATCATGAACAATGACTTTAATAGTCACTTTCCAGCTGACCTACATGATTCCTCCCTGGGTAGCACAACCCCCTTCGCATTGCCGCGAACCCTATGAGACTTCCTTGCTTCGCATATTCCTCTAATCGCGTAGCTCCCAAACCCGTGCAATGTAGTTTATAGTCATGTGCCTCCTTTCAACTGCCTGGAATGCTAAGATTGTGCTACCTTCATCTAGTCATATGGCTGGAGCACTGGTGTATGGCTTTAACAGACTGCCATTCACCTTTCCTGGGAAGGGATCTGCATTCACCTTGAGTAGTTGTACTTCTCCTCCACCGTAATCTCCTTAATGACATAGGTCCCTAGCTAGTGCATTCAGGATTTCCCTAGAAATTTATCAAACTTGCTGTCATATAACAAAACCAAGTCATTTAACTTAAAGGTGCATAGCTTAATGTGTCGATCATGCCATGCTTTTTCATGTTGATTTTGGGTCTTTCGGTCAAATCTAGCTAGAAATATTTCTTCCTCAAGCAAATCTAGCTGTGCGAGCCTTTCCCCTAGGGCTCCACAATCCATCATACCCGTGAGCTCCGCCATGCGCAAACTAGGCACGATATATACCATAGGCATTACCGCTTCAACACCATATACAAGCTTAAAGGGAGTTTGTCCAATCAACTTCTTGCATGTCGTTCGATAAGCCCATAGTACTACAGGTATGCATAGGTCCCAATCACTCTGCTAAGCATTGCAAACCTTGGTCAATGCGTTCTCCAACACTATATTGAATGCTTCTATTATCCCATTAGCCTGCAGGTGATAAGGTGTGCTCTTTTGGTGATATACCTTAAATTCCTCTGTTAGTGTGTTGATCGTCTCATTCAGAAAGTGCGTATTGTGATCACTAATTAAGATCTTTGGATAGCCAAATCGTGTCAGTACATACTCAAAGAGGAACTCTACAGCAGTCGTGCCTGTGCAATCCTTCACAGGCTGTGCCTCCACCCAATGAGTCAAATACTCGATCGCGGTGATAATGTACCTTGCTCCCGTCTTTCCTTGGGGCTAAATGGGTCCCACAAAATCTATTGCCCATTTCTGAAAGGGTTAACGTCATCTTTCGATTCAAAGGCATCTCATCCCTCTGCAATGGCCTGCTAGTCCTTTGACACACATCACATGTCTTGCAATATGCTTTTGAGTTCTGATGGAGGGTCGGCCACCAAAACCTTGTGCGTAGAATCTTTTGCGTGGTCGCTCTCTAGTGGGCCCCAGTATTGCAGCAATAATGCTGCAACTCCTGGGACTCCCTTCTTTATTTTTATCAACCCAGTAGTTCGTAACAAACTTGGAAGCGACGGTGTTGTATGCACAAGTACTAGCTCTTGCCGCAGTTGTCACTTGGTCAGCTGGCACAAGTCCATTAGGGGCTTAAACCAACTTCTATGAGCTCTGAGAAGATGCTTTTTAACTGACGGATGAAAACTAACTCAAAGGAAGCTAATCTACTTGCAAGAAGAAACTGAAAAGCTAAAGGGAAATGCAAATCCTAACAAACCCTAATTTTACCAGCTAGCCCTACTGATGCGAAAAAGAGGATGCAAGCTACTCAAAGAGATGCCATTGACTTCTAGGAAGGTAAAATGCATATGTCTAAGTTATCACTATCTGAAGAAAACATCTTTTTGTATTTTTGAATAAGTTGTCGGAATTATCATGCATGTGCCTTCACTGTTTTTGACTGTGTAGAGGTGGATCGGCAAGAGGAAATGCTTGAAGGAGGTTGGGAAGGTTTAAAGAGGGCCTAAGGGGTCCCTAGCACCCTTCTTGAGAGTTTCACAGAGTTTGGCTTTCAAGAAACTGCTTTCGTGAGCTTCTACAGGAACTCTGCAGGGGTTTTACAGGATATTCTGGAATTTCTACAGGATGCCTGTAATTTTCTACAGGATGTTCAGAAATGGGATTTTGGAGCATGGATGGAGGGGAAAGGATGGAGGAATGAGTATGGAGGTGAAATAGGGGTGTAGGGGAGTTCAAGACTTGGAGGATGGAGCTGAGGAGTGATAAGGATGGTTGGATTTGCTCAAGGAGAGATAAGGCAATGCTACACAATAATATGGAAAGTAGGTCAACGTGAGGGAATGTGGAAAAGGTAAGGAAAGTATTTGAAATGGAGGATGAAGCAGGTAGGTTGGATGGAGTATGGGCATATGGAGGAGTATAACAGGTGCTCTGCAAGTTGTTTTTCAAACGGCACAAACAAGGACTTGGAAAATCAAATACCTAGCTACGTTAGCCTATTCTGACCTAGATAACAGCAAAGAAATGGAACATAAGTTTATTTGCAATGAAGTCAGATGAAATAACTATGCAAATAAGCAATCATAAACCTAAGCATGCAATCAAACTGATATCAAGTTTGACAGCTAAGAATCCAACACTACTAATTGCTTGGCGAAGCAAAGACAATGTTTTTGGTGGCAGTAAGGTCACCTTGGTCCCAACTCATGATTCCACTGAGGGAGAGGTGAGATCCAAAGTGCTTGATGGCCTTTTTCTAAGATCTTCTCTTTTATTAACCTATCAAATCAATCTGAACATAAAAAACCTTTTTAGTCATCAAACACAATCTAAATAACAAAACAAGATTTAAATCTAAATAGCAGATTTTATTCTAAGAATGCAGTAAAAACACATAAAGGTAAACAAAGGAGGTACTAGGCGCTTGAGATGGGCCCAACCCAAAGAGCTACAGCCTCCTAAGAGAGATTAGAGCTGGTGCAAAGCTGGATTCATCTTTATTGATCAAAAGAATAGTTACATTCCAAAAACTATCCACAAGGAAAACTTGAAAATGTGCTAAAATGCAAAGCTAAACTACTGCCTAAAAAAATGACTAAAAACCGAACTACAAATTAGGTAACTTCTGCCTACAAAGTGACTAACTGAAATGAGGCCCTAAGCCCTCTTATTTATACAAATTGAGGACCCCAATATTCCTCCTAAACTTTAGGGACTCGGCTGCCCAAAACTTGTAGTTAAAAACAGTCCTACTTGACTTGCTTGGCTGCCCTTGTGATAATCGATTTGGTGGCCCTTGAACTCCGAGCTGATGGTGGATAATTCGAGGTAAGGGCCCATAAATGAAGGGGAAACCTTCCTAAAAATCCTCTCCATGAATTTGGTTGCCAAGTGCTCATTTAAACCTTTGATTTTGTCTCCTAATTGACCAGAAAGACTGCATAAAGCACACATTAGACTTGTTGGCATAATGACTAACCCAATTCACTCTATTAGCATAAATATAATAAAAAACATGCAACAAACTAATGAGAATGGTGGATTAAGTCGAATTAGGAGGTTGAATGAGCCCATATAATTATCCATTTTTTGGGCTCATCACTCTCCCTTCATAATGTCCTCCTGGGGCACCCCGATGAGCATCCGTGAGGATGCAACTTCATTCAAACTCTGGTACATATCGTCAGGATATCTCAAAAGACCCTATCTTTTACAGATGCCTAGCAATAATAGAAAAATCTGCCGCGCGCACCACTAATTCCTTCTTCTGCTAGACGGTGTATCCTTTTTAAGAAATCCTTGTCGTTAGGAAGTGTATGATACCCTCAAAATGACCATCCGCGATGTGCACTGCAAATAGCTGTGCATTAGGCAATCCTTCCACCAAATTAGTGGGCTCTTCCCCTGTTTCGATTTGCGACTGATGGTCTGGTCCCACATTCAGTCATCTAGGCTTCATAATAACTTCAAAATCATATTCCTGGAACAATAATAGCCATCTGCAGATTCTCCTCCCCAACACACGCTTATTAACCAGGTATTTCAGTGTGAAATGATCTGTGTAGAGCTTAAAATGGCCTCCCACCAAGTAGTGCGTAAACTTATGGAGCGCATATACCATAGGTAACCCTTCGTGCTCGATAGTGGAATAGTTATTCTCCACCTTGGATAACCTTCTACTTGAAAACACGTTAGGACGGTCCAAGTCTCCCCCACCATTCTGTGTCAGTACTACTCCCAACGCAATACATGATGCGTCGACATGTACATGAAACTCCTTCTTCCAATCTGAGAAGACTTGGATCGACGTAGTGACCATCTTTTCTTTCAATACATCCAGGCTCTTCTTACAGTCCTCATTCCAGTAGAATGTGACATCCTTCTTAAAAAACTTCTCCATAGGCGCGGTGATCTGGGTATAGCCTTTGAAAAACTTTCTGTAATATCCCATATGTCCTAGCATAGCACACAACTCCTTTGCACTCTTTAGCGCTTCCAATTTTAGTATCACCACGATCTTTCCGGGATCTACCATCAGTTACTGCCTGCAAGCCACATGACCCAGCAAGGGTTCCAAAAGGAACACATAGCAAGCATTTTTTCAGATTGAGTGCGATCTGGTATCTTCGACAGGTATCTAGCATCAGGCACAAGCTTGCTACATGGCATTTCACCAGCCCAAGCACAGTCCAATCATCAAAGTATACTTCTAGGAGCTTATGAGTAAACTCTTTGAATGCAGCAACAACTACACACGAGAAAATTGCAAGCACATTCTTTATTCCAAACAGCATTACAGTGTACTGAAAACAACCCCACTCAGTTGCGAAGGTCATCTTTCTCCTTTCTTTTGGCATAATTTTGATTTGGTGGTATCCCGAGAACCGATCAGTGAAGGAATATGCTTCCTAGCCACCTACATTGTCCAACACTTCATGATCTGGATTTAATCAGGAATGCAAAAAATTACAAAGATAACCATAATCATAGATATGCAGCAGAAATAATACTTCATTTCATTAATATAAAATATTGAAATATGCTTACAAACAGTAATGGAAATAAACTAGCTAGAGCGATGGTAGCTTATCTCTGAGAAGAGATGTGGCAGCTACATGCCTCTGAACTATCTTACAATGAGGCTCGAAGGCCCATTTATTTTTGAGAAACAATGGAAAACCCTAAACATCCAAAAACCTAACCCTAGAAGATGAAATGCCAAACTGTGGACCCCATTTGGGTAAATTGGTACATCAAATTCTGAGGGTCGTATCTTTGGCATATCATCTTTGTTTGACGTGCACAATATCTCATTAGAAATATCTATCCGAGAACTACAACTCTGGGAAGAGCAACATGGGTCCTAGTTTTCCCAAAAAACGTCGTTTAGGGCCTCAAAAAGGCTCCGGAAGTTCAGGACTCAAAAAGCTGCTAAAAATAGTAAGTTGTGCTAGAATTAGGGAAACTGAAAATGATGAGAGAAACAATGGTGGGGGTCCAAGTGGACTTGGCAGGTGGCCACTAATGTCCACCTAGATTATTCCTCCCCCCTTAGGAAGCAATGGTCCCCATTGCGTTGAGTTCCTCCATGAGATGAGCAAACTTCTGCTGAACTTGGTCCCTGGTGAGCCACTTGCCTTGATGAAGGAGTTGGCCTACTTTAACAACTCGATACAGTTGGATATTCTGTTGGCGAGTGTTCTTAATCTATGTGTCCATGATTTGATTAGCTTCAGCTTGTTCCCTGGAATCTGGATTTAATTCTGTGGGTGTGAGTTGTTCTGTAATGTCGGATGTGTATAGTAATGGTGGAAAGTATAGCTAAAGGCGGTCCACATTGAACACTAGGTGCAGGCCAAGGAATGGGGGGAATGCTGAGCTCAAATGCATTGTCTTCCACAGCCTTAGTAATGGCGTAAGGACCATATTGGAGTGGTCTCAGTTTTCGATAGGCTCCAGTAAGTCGTTCGTTTTTCAAATGCAACCATACTTTGTTGCCCACCTAAAACTTGTGTGGCACTTCATGTTGATCATGTCACTGCTTGTACTTGGAATTTGATTTCTCCAGAATGTCATGGACTTGCTGGCGAATATGTTGGATGTGCTCAATGAAGCTAGTTGCCTTGTCTATTTTGGACTAGACATGATCCGAATCTGTGTGAGTAGCTACAATTGGCATGGCCACATCAATGGGGCATAGTTGCTGGAATCCCAAGCCCACCTGAAAAGGGTTGTGTCTAGTTGAGTTATGAAGATATTGGTTGTAGTTGTGCTGAACATAGGGGAGGCTCTCGTCCCATGTGCATGGATGCTTTGAGTTGTACATGCGCAGAATGTGTATAATCATCCTGTTGACAACCTTTGTCTGGCCATCAGTTTGGTGAAGGAAGGCTGTGGACTTAGTGAGTTTGGTGTCCAACATTGACCAGAGACTGGACCAAAATTTACTGAGGAACCGACTGTCCTGATGTGAGATGATAAACTGTGGGATCCCAAAGTGCACCCACACTCGTTCAAAGAAGAGTTTAGCAGTGGCTTCTGTTGTGATATTCTTATTGCAGGCTGCCATAATGACCATCTTTGAGAACTTGTTGATGACCACAAAAACACAGTCATTTCCTTCCCCCTTTTCTTTCTTCTCATCTGCCATGGGAGGCTGTCGGGAATTGTGTGGCTGGTCTTGCAAGGGTTCGACTAGTTCAAGCCTTAACTCCTTATATCCCGACCTCGTTGGGGACATGCAAAGAAAAGCAGAGAAAAAGCAGACCGCTCTGATACCACTGATCTAGATTTAAATAGGAATGCAACAAATTACAGAGATAACCATAAACACAGATATGCAGTGGAAATAATACTTCATTTCATTAATGTAAAATACTGAAATATGCTTACAAATAGTAATGGAAATAAACTAGCTAGGGCGATGGTAGCTTATCTCTGAGAAGAGATGTGGTGGCTACATGCCTCTGAATTGTCTTACAATGAGGCTCGAAGGCCTATTTCTTGTTGAGAAATAATGGAAAACCCTAAACATCCAAAAACCTAACCGTAGAAGATGAAACACCAAACTGTGGGCCCTGTTTGGGTAAATTGATACATCAACTTCCCGAGGTCGTAGCTTTGGCATATGATCTCCGTTTGACGTGCAAAATATCTCGTTAGAAAGATCTATCTGAGAACTACAATTTTGGGAATAACAATATTGGTCCATGGACTTGTGTTGCTACTAGTTTTCCCAAAAAACGTCGTTTAGGGCCTCAAAACGGCTCTGGAAGTTTAAGACCCAAAAAACTGCTAAAAATAGTAATTTGTGCTATAATTAAGGAAACTGAAAATGTTGAGAGAAACAATGGTAGGGGTCCAAGTGGACTTGGCAAGTGGCCACAAATGTCCACTTGGATCACTTCATTAGTGAACGGAGTCGGGAAAGGATCATGTATGCAATTGTCTTTCAGCTTTCTGAGATCCACACATATCCTTATTTCATCCTTCTACTTCTTCTCCTGTATCACCATTAGGCTTACCTAGTCAGATTCTTCCACAGGCTCAATGATGCCTGCCGTGAGCATCTTGTCTAGCTCTAGTGGGCCTTATCCTTATACTTTGGATTGAGATGATATGGTCTTTGCTTAACCGGTTTCACGTCGGGTTTTAACATGATTTTCGTAACACCTAGGTCCCTGATTATCCCTTTTAGATCCATAAATTTGGTAGGGAATAAATCCTAGTATCCTGGATGTTAGGTTCCTATACCAATAGGTGTCATCTCTCATGATTGACTGTGGAAATACCAAATATGATCACCCTTTCCATGCTGCAAAGGTTCCATATTATCAACAATCAAGATTCAGGTAAAGAGAAAAGAAAGCAATTCCAAGGGAAGACCGTGAAAGTGGCTTGACGACAGATGCAAACAAGGAAGTGAAATTACTGATTTTCTTACAGTTGATGAATAGCCAGATAGTGAAACCCTGGCTAGTTCATGTTTAAATTTCTCGTTTTAGAATAGAGAATAAGATTTGCTCAAATAGTTCAAGCTTGGCAATCACTAGAGTAGATAGAGACATAAAGGGCCCAACTGCTCAATCTGAGCCCTTGGTTGAAATAAGGATAGTTTTAGATAGGAGGTAAGTCAAAAGAAAAGAAGGAAAAGCAGGGTTTGCTAGCTCAAATGCAACCAACCAAAGGAAGAAAAAATGCTAGATATCTTAGGATGAGTAGGTAGTTTGAGGTTGCAGAAGCAAGTTTGTGATCACTTTTTGTCTTGTCAAGAAAAACTCATCTCATCAGTGACACAAGTACCATGGTAGTTGTATGGTTGTACAACAGGGGAAGCATGACTAACTTCCCCTGTCATTCCCCCAGAAATCATTCACTAACATCCCCTTAGGGACATTGGAATATGTTGAATGGTCCTAGTTCATTTCATCTCATAAGAGTTACCAAGTGAAACTTTGTGTTCACTTGATCATAACAAGCCACATTTCTTGTGTAAACAAAATCATCCCATTTCCCTTTCTTTTCCTAAAAAATCTAAGTTTTGCCTTATAAACTTAGCATTTTCCTATCATCTGTCATATTAACACGCTAATTTTATTATATAGCTCCTTTATCATTTCCCCACCCCTATTTTACAAAAAACTATATAAAAAACCCAAAAAATACCTAAATATCCCTACCCTTGGCAACTATAGCCATATAACACAAGTTCAGGAAATATTAAGTCTATTTGGGACTTTATATTAACCCTTCCGCATTCATAAAACCTTGGGGTTTATTTAACGCCAGGTTAAATAAACAACCGTGCTAATCCTCCCTCCTAAACCATACTATAACCCCGCGCACACATATGTAATAGGATTAGTTTAACATTTGGTTGGACTAATAACCATAGCCGCCTGATTTACCACATAAATCAACCCATAAACCAAAGTTTAAAACCCACCCCAAACCTTAGAAAAATTAACGTTTATCATATGTGATGCTCTGTTAAATCTCGGTCAAATCACCCTCCCGTCCACCATCGGATCGCCTCCCCCAGATCCGACGGTCCTTATCGATATCGGACGCGCCCCGATGACGGGACGTTAGTACCCGATGGTCGATGGTTTTCCCGTCGTACACAGGGACATCCGGTGCGTTTTGATTTCATTGGGCCGCCTTTGACAGATACCGCCCCCGTACCAAAGGCGGTCTGATGGAAACCGCTTACCACCCTATGTCCTTCCGCCCACGTCACTGTCCCATCAGCGTTACGTCATCACCCGCCATTGTTCTCCTGTCACCGTGTCCGCCATGTCACCCTCCTGTTCAACAATGACATCAATTGCCACGTCATCCTTCGTACCCTCTACACGACAAAAAAACGTCATGATGATGTCAGCGTTAAAAAGCGCCAAAAGTGCTAAAATGTCCAAAATTCATTAAAAAGTTGTGAAAACGACTATTTTTGTTTATTTTCTATTGTTGCGCCTGTGAAGAACGTGCATGCGATTTTATGACCAATCTGCCTCCGGAAGTTGCATAGTCCATCAACCTGCAAATACGCTCCGTAGCTTGACTCCACAGCTCGAGTCACCCTTGCTGGCTATCCTCTGCGCCATAAAAACAAGTTATTACCCATTTTTTGCAGGAAAACTATATTTTTTCCAAAATTCGCTGTTGGAATTGCCTAAAGACCTATAATTCAAATCCAAAATTGCTCCTGCCGATCATTCACCACCTTGTATGCACTATGTGAGCTATTGATTCAAAGCAAACCTGCAAACTTTTCCCTCCTCTGCAAATTGGCCATTAAAACACACTTCGAGCCCATTTTCGCCGACAGAGACTCCAAAACTGCCCAGGTATTGAATTAAAATTGTCAAGCATGCGGTTTCTTCTATTTGGTCCTGTTTTCTAAAAAGACTTCCTCAACTTCCACTTCCCTCTGCAATGTTTCGCTCCTTCGGTCAAAATTAAAGCCCATTTCCTATGCATTCTGCTCACAGAGCTTGCAATCCAGCAAATTCATTTAAAAGACCCTGCTAGACTCTGCAGCATTTGTTTTTAACCATAAATTTTATACAGTGAGGTCAGTTCTAGATAAAACTCAGTCTCCAAAATCCTGACAAAAGCCTTAGAGCCAGAGTCCTATTTCTTGTTGTTGCATACACCTATATTACAATCAAAACATAAATAGTTGAAGCATGGAGGCTCTAGTGGCTCTCAACATTGCTCCTTTGAATGCGCCACACTTAGATTTAGAATGGTTACCTTTGGCAGACAGGGACTTCCAGATCAAGGACATGATGGGCCTCAAGTCTCACCTCAAAATTGTTTCTCAATTCAAAAGCAGTCACAGAAATAACACTGATATCCTAAGAATCTGGGAATCTAGTATGCCCATCTACTACCTCCCATTAGTCAATGTACTACATGAATTCATTCATCTGTGTCATGCAAACTATGACCCCACACAGAGAGCAATCGTTACTCCAGATGGGTCTGTACTGTTCTACATTACTCCTCAATCCATAAATGAAGTGCTGAAATTTGAGCCACCTCAACCTCTGGTTCCTCTTACAATGAAACTCCTGCTTGATAAGGTTGCAAAGCTCTCTAGTTCAGAAATATCAAGGGTAGGTCAGTTGTTCATGTAGCCATAGTGTCAGACCAATCATCCTCCACCCTATCATCAAGTCTCATTCAATGAAACATACAGGCTCCTGGTAGATATGATTTCCTACACTCTAGGATGCAAAACCGGAGAATTTGTGGATGAAACTGTGTTTGTGCTATTAACCATGTTCACTCCAAGACAACCCCTTGCTGTCATGTATGAATATGCCACCTTCATAGCAAACAAAATACATGAGCAATTCATAATGTTGGAGAGAGAAAGAGTGTTTAAATATACCTCCTACATTTACCATCTGCTGCTGTACTATCACCCTGATAGTTTCAATGTTCCTCTTAAGAAACTAGACTCAAAAGGAGAGAGAATATCTGTTATCTTCTGGACCTCAGTATTCCATGAAGTCCACCTCTCTCCTTACACATATTGTGAGTTTGTTGATATGTTCATCTACCTAGTGATGCAGGAGCATCAAGCCCGTTTTTCATTTGTACATATAGAATAAAGAGGGGGTGTGATTATTTTGAATATTTTGTTATTCTTAATAAAATAGGGAGTGTTTTTAGGCATAAAAGACATAGATGGGGATAAGGAAGGCTTTTCTATTTTAGAACAGGGAAAAATATGGGAAAAAGCCTCAAGATGCTTCTTACCCTGTGTATGCATTGCATGTGGACACTTAGAGCTTTTATTTGGGTGATTCTAGATCGTGCTTAGTTTTTATAAATTAGGAATGCTGAGGCATTGAAGAGCAGTGAGAGATAGAGTGTGAGAGGTTTTGGTTGGGAGCCTTCGGGCAGTTGTAAAGGGCCATCAGTTCTGATTATCTGGCCATCACAAGTTTGTAAGTTCTATTTTGTTCTAGTTTGTATATATTGGCTGATTGAGAAATTTTATATTGGTTTCCTAAAGTTCCTGGCGTTGTTGAATTTATGAAGTAATGATAAATATGTGTTAAATTCACATCGATTTATGTGAGAATCATTATACATCATCATTGCATGTGCAAGACAATTATCTGGCTTTTCAGTGGATCTATGGCTGCGTAGGATATAAAATTGAAGTTCAGGGAACTGTTGTCCAAGTGTTTCTTAGCTATTCCAACCAGCAAGTAACATATTTGTGTTGCAACTATCCACCTGTACGCGTGGAGGAGGAAACACTTGGTACGCTTCATTGTTTTCGTGGAGGCCAAATTATTAATACAATCACACTGCATAACCTGTGGAGATTCTGTGTTAATTTAAATGTGTGTATTCAACAGTTATTTGAACTGTGTATTAAAGGTTGAATGATTTCCGCATGCATACATATGCCTGAATATTATATTGGTTAACATATGTGGTGCTGTGCTTTAACCCAGCGGTGCGTACTATTCATTCTATGTATGTATGCCGGTAGAATTTGATTAGAATGTTGTGGCTTTCCATTGGGAGGCTGTGTTAATTAACGGTTCTGTGGCAGTTAAAAGAACCCGTATACAGTGCGCCGTCCAACAAAATTTTAATACGCTGCAACTATGATTTCGATAGTGTTTATTTGTTGATGAAAAGGGGTGTGAGTTGTGTGTGAATCTGGCGATCAGGCATGTTCTAGAGCGAAACCGTGGCGCAGCTGAATTGATGGCACTATGTAGAGACTCAGTATCAAATTAATACTGCGTAGTGCGTGTAGAATTCGACGGAGATAATCCATTTCGAAGGAGTCTGGGCGCAGATTACATAGGTTTTGAATGAAATCGCTGGACTTAAGGAATAAATTGGGACTATATGTTGAGATGTATTTTATGTGAAATTTGTTGGAAGATCCTGGTATTGCAGGCTTGGGAGCCCTGCATCAAGTGGTATCAGAGCCGGAGCAGCTCTTTTTGAAGGTTTAGTGTTTTTTTTTTTTTGTTAATTGCATGTGATGATTTTCGGACTGATAAGTATTGATCTACAGGAATAGTGAATAAATCTCAGCGGGAGGAAGGAGAAGTGAATGTGGCAGAACCTAAAGATTCAACAGAGGTTGAATAAAGTTGCAGATGAGGGAAGCCTATATGAGCAGTGGAGGATGCTCAAAAGGTTCCAACAGAGGACCAATGGTTACCAAAAGGCCAGATCTGGAGGAAAGGATTGGTGAGGTAAGTGGCAGCAAGAGAGCTTGCTGTGGCAGAGGCTTCATGCAATGCATAGCTAAAGAACTTATGGCGATGGAGAAGGCTACTAAAAGTCATAAAGGAGATAGAGGAAGAGGTTTAGAGAAATTCCACAAAGATGAGGTGACTGGTGGAGTTTGAGAAAGAGAGATTGTAGAAATAAAGGCACAGTTACAGGTACTGGAAGAATGGCTGCAGGAGCAGGAAAAGCAGAAAGGAAAATGGATCTTTCCATTGAAGGGAAAGAGAGTGATCTGGCGACAATTGCAGAAGAGGTTGAGGCAAATTTTGATTGCCTTGTTGAAAAAGGGACTTAGAGCTCTTGCACCAGAGTTGGAGGTTGAAAATCCCACATGTAGATATATTAAAAGGAAAGTGTTGAAGGAAGAAGTCAGGACTAAAAAGACTTGCAGTTTAAAAACTGATGAATTGTGTATGTTTGCAGGTGCAGAGGAAGTAACAGTTGATACTGTTGAACATTTTGTGCAAACTGAGAGTTTATATGCAGGTGATGATATGGTAACAACAGAAAGCTGGGGTTGTGAAAGTATTGAAGATTGTACAAAAATCTTTTCAAAGGAGATGACAGATTTATGGTAGGAGTTAAATGTTCTAGAGAAGAGACTAGAAGTACAGAGGATAAGAATCCATAATATAAGGGCAGAGATGAGTGAAGATAAAGAGGCTTATGAACCAAAATACACATGCATTCTCGGAGAAGATGATGCTGAGGACAGATTGAGTGATAATCTCAAGAATGATTGGGATCAGTATACTGTAATGCTGGCAGAGGAAAGTAAGGCACTGATGCCTTATGACTTTTATTTTAACAAGTGTTTTGTGAATGCAGGTATTGTTGCAGGTACTGGTGAATATTTGACTCAGTTGAGGAGAGAAGAAGTTTTCTGTTCCAGAGGACAAGAGGGTGTGGATGATCGGGTGGCAGTCAGAACAGAAACAAGCATAGAAGTAAGAAATCAGCAGTCTGAGGATTTATTAGACAAAGAAATTGAGCTCATTAGAAGAATCATGTTGAAAGTGTCTCAGAGGAAGACATCAGCAAGGAAGAGAAGCAACATCAAAAGAAAGACAGCAGAAGATTGTGAAAGTGCAGCTAGTGGAGCGATGCAACATAAGGTGTGGAGACCTAGAGAAAAACAATAGACAAAAGCAGCGGCAACTGGAAACTTGCAGAACAAAGTATGGGATCCAGGCACATGATCAGGAGATCATGATTAATTTTAAGGCTGGGTGTATGATGCAGGAGCATCAAGCTCGTTTTTCATTTGTAAATATAGAATAAGGAGTGTTTTTAGGCATAAAAGCAATAGATGGTGATAAGGAAGGCTTTTCTATTTTAGAACAGGGAAAAAGATGGGAAAAAGCCTCAAGATGCTTTTTACCCTGTGTATGCATTGCATGTGGACACTTAGAGCTTTTATTTGGGTGATTCTAGATCGTGCTTAGTTTTTATAAATTAGGAATGTTGAGGCGTTGAAGAGCAGTGAGAGATAGAGTGTGAGAGGTTCTGGTTGGGAGCCTTCGGGCAGTTGTAAAGGGCCATTAGTTCTGGTTATCTGGCCATCCCAAGTTTGTAAGTTCTATTTTGTTCTAGTTTGTATATATTGGCTGATTGAGAAATTTTATATTGGTTTCCTGAAGTTCCTGGCGTTGTTGAATTTATGAAGTAATGATAAATATATGTGTTAAATTCGCATCAATTTATGTGAGAATCATTATACATCATCATTGCATGTGCAAGACAATTATCTGGCTTTTCAGTGGATCTATGGCTGCGTAGGATATAAAATTGAAGTTCAGGGAACTGTTGTCCAAGCGTTTCTTAGCTATTCCAACCAGCAAGTTACATATTTGTGTTGCAACTATCCACCTGTACGCGTGGAGGAGGTAACACTTGCTATGCTTCATTGTTTGCGTGGAGGCCAAATTATTAATACAATCACACTGTATAACCTGTGGATATTCCGTGTTAATTTAAATGTGTGTATTCAACAGTTATTTGAACTGTGTATTAAAGGTTGAATGATTTCCGCATGCATACATATGCCTGAATATTATATTGGTTAACATATGCGGTGTTGTGCTTTAACCCAGTGGTGCGTACTGCTCATTCTATGTATGTATGCCAGTAGAATTTGCTTAGAATGTTGTGGCTTTCCACTGGGAGGCTGTGTTAATTAACGGTTCTGTGGCAGTTAAAAGAACCCATATACAGTGCGCCGTCCAACAAAATTTTAATACGTTGTAACTATGATTTCGATAGTGTTTATTTGTTGATGAAAAGGGGTGTGAGTTGTGTGTGAATCTGGCGATCAGGCATGTTCTGGAGCGAAAACGTGGTGCAACTAAATTGATGGCGCTGTGTAGAGACTCAATATCAAATTAATACTATGTAGTGCATGTAGAATTCGACGGAGATAATCCAATTCGAAGGAGTCTGGGCGCAAATTACATAGGTTTTGAATGAAATTGCCAGACTTAAGGAATAAATTGGGACTATATGTTGAGATGTATTTTATGTGAACTTTGTTGGAAGATCCTGGTATTGAATGCTTGGGAGCCCTGCATCACCTAGCCACTTGCCTATTGATGATGACTCCTCTTGGTAGGCTCACTGCTGAAATGCAAAGAATATTACGTCTTTCAAGGGGCTACAACATTGGTGACTGGTACTTCTACCAAAACCACACAGTTTTTAAAATTTATGGTTGTGACTTGCCTCCCTATAAACTGCCAAGATATGACCCCATGAGACTTTTTGCCTTGGAATATTTCAGGCAATTTAGTAGTGCATATTTGACTCATTTCCATGGAAAAAACAAGAAAGCACAACTCAAAATTAGACATCAATTGGGTCCTTTTATTTTCAATAAATGGGAAGAATCCTGGAGTGATGTAGACAAGATGTTAAGCGAAGATCTCATGCTAAAACAAAGCTTCATTTGGGCACCATATGACCCTGAACATTTCATAAGCTTTAGAAGAGTCAAACACAGGCTTTCAGGATATGTGCACCAGCCAATCCCTCGCATTGAACAATATGCTAATCGACAAGAATGGGTAGAGGGCACATTAGATGAAGAGCTTACTGAAGAAGAAATATTAGAAAAAGATATGAAAGAACATGAGAAAAGAATTGACCTGGATTATTTTGCACAGGCCCCCTTCACACAACCTCAACATATTGGAGCATGCACATCAGCTGCTACACCTTCACAACAGCAGGCTAAAGAAACCATTTCACCTGCAGGGAAAGGCAAGGAAATTGAGCATTCAGAACAATAGAGTACAATGGCAGAACAACCATCCATAAATCAAGAAAAGGGTCAAGAACAAGGCACTTCAACCCAAAAAAAGGAACCTGAAGTTCCTGTGCTGCAAACCCCTCACAATGAAGAAAGAGCTGAAAAGAGGGACAGACCTGAAGATACATCCACAGGAACACCTACAGATCAGCAAGGGGAAAGAGATAGAGGCTAAACCCCTATTCCGAGGAGGAATTTACTGAAGAGACCACAGGCAATATCAGGGGTGAGGGAACTTCTGAAGAGCAGATCCCTCCTATTTTGGAAACATGAAACAGCTCCTTTTAGCAGGAGCAAGAGAGACAACCAGGTGGGGAGGTTTCTTCCTCCAAGTAGTAGACCCAGCAGGGCTCGGATATTAAACGAGCATCCACTGAAATTAAAGTTAGAAACGAACTAGTGAGGTTTCAGCTTTACAATCAATTTTTAAGAATGGCTCCTACAAATCAACAAAGTCTGATGGCAGCTTATGACATGCAAGCAGGGAATATGACTCTTAGTCACTTCAGACCCACTATACAACAGCCACAGTCAGCTGCAGATTATATCAGAACCAATATGGAAGTCTTGCCAAAGACATCCATCCAATAGACCATATTGAGTTGCATAAATAGGTTGGAGAAATGGTATACTCCACCTTAGCGGATAAGGCTCTAATGGCCCATAGATTACAAAATTCTTTGTATAACACTTCTACCCAACTAGAGCTGGAGAAAGCCTCGTCATTGGCTAAGGATAATAGGATAAAATCCTTGGAAGAAATCATTATAGAGTTGGGACATGATCCCAAGGATCACAAAGGCACACGGGCCTTAATAAGGAAAAAGGAGGAGGACATAGCAGCTCTGAGAAGACAATTGAAGTTGCCAGCTACCATACATCCTCAAACTACAGAGGTGGCACAACAAAAGGAAGGAGAGGATGTGGTCAGCCTGCTCACGAGGATGAACCAAAGACTGTTGGACACAGAAAAAGAATTAGAAGAGGCTCTACAAAGGAAACAGCCAGAGTTGGCCTCTCAACCATCCCAAACAGCTCCAATAATCACAGCTCCTCCTCCAACAGTCATTACAGTAGCACCTCCCCTAGATCCAGCTTCCGCAACAGGTGCCTCAACTTCAACAGCAGCTACAGCAAGTGCATTGCAAGAGGCTAGTTTAAGGATGGAGGAAATGATGAAAGAGATAAAGGCCTTGGAGATCTAGATGGCAGAGCTAAGGGAGACCAAGGAAAAACTAGCCAAAATTGAGGTTAGTTTTTACAAATCAAAGATGACTGTTGTAGAGAAGACCAGGGAAGTAAAGGCCCTAGAGAACAAAATAAAGGCCTTGGAGAAGGACCTCACTCTCCATAGAACCCTGATAGGAATAAAGACAATTTTGTGGGATAAGATTGGCCAAGCTATTGCTGATCAGTGGATAGCAATACAAACTATTTTTGATCAGATAGAGTTGATAGGAGTGGCTCAGTATGAAACTCAAAAGGCCAGGGTACTATTGGCCAATAAACCTGAGCAAGCCAACCAGATGATTCATTTTTTGAATACTCATGCTGGTGAACAATTAGCATCCCTGGACATTCATAACAGGACAGAAACTATTTTAAGAGTAAAAAGGGTCCTAACTATGAGAAATTTTGTTCAGACAATAGAAAGAAAATGCCAGGAAATGCAGGCGGATATAGAAGCCTTCAAACATAAATTTGCAATGTTACAGTGCAAATTTCTACCTAGCCTGGTCACTAGCAGTGGGAAGCTGTTAAAACAGGAACAATATGCTCATAGGCTAAATACCTATGTGCAAAATCAGATTATAGCTTCATCAAGCAGCACAAAAGAGACAGTCCCTCCCACAGGGCAAAGTTTATATGATAAAATGGAAGATTTGTTTTTTATTGAGCATGAGGTAGCACATATCTTTCAAGTTTGGCAAAATTATTAGAGTTACACTGAACCCGATGAGACATTGCTTAAATTAAGAAAGCATCAATTACCAACAGATCAGTGGTGGCAGAGCATGCTTGAAGTCATGCTAAAATAAGTTGAGTTCACCTTTTTGTAAATTATTTGCACTACATTTAAAAGGAAATGTGAGGGAAAATCAAATCAACTGAGGAGAAGATTCACGCCAAAAGATAAAATAGTCTCAGACACAGGTGGCAAAGGACAATACATTAGGAAAGCAGTGATCAACCGACTATCAAAGTCAAAAGCTCAACAACAAACAGGACACCTATAGCAACCAATACAACATATTTATTTCCTCAGTTATTGCTGCGCGGTTTTTTCCACATTAGTTATTATTTCTGCCAGAGTAGATGGATAAATTTATGTCCAGATATTTTCCTACAGGATATTTTTGTAAACTTCTATAAATACTTGCTAAAGAGATGTATTATTGTTGGCCGGTGAATATCATTCTGGACCTGCGCTGTATGTTTTTGAGAACTCTTCAGAAATAAAAATCGCTGGAATGCTTTGTTGGTGGACTTACTAATTGTGGAATCGATGGCAAAAGGTTATATTATAGAATTCTCCTGTTAATACATGGATGAATAAGTCTTCTTTACTCTTATTTTACTGTATTTATGTCTTATTTATCATCTAAATATCATGTTCTAAGTTACAGGAAAAAAGGATAAGCCAGAATTTACTTTACTGTACTCTGTGTTCAATTCCTGTAATTTTTTATGTTTTCCATAGGACTAGCATAGGCAAGAATTCTTGATTGCTCTTGTCTCCCTGGTTATTTCACTCTAAAGATCATCAAGGAATTCTTAACTGCTCCCTAATAATGTTTATACAATTTCCCTCTATTAACATAATGAAAGATTCTTGATTGCCTTTCATTCCTTGACTTCATTTCATCTTATTTCAGCTTCAAAGTTGTTCTGTGTTTAATTATATTGCTCTGTAATTTCCTTATTGCCAAGGAAACCATACCCAGAGGTGTATTTCTATTAGACTCCATCAACCCAATGGTCTGAACTTCTCTCAACTTACGGCCTTGTTCTACTGAATGTCATCTTCCAAACACCAAACAAAACTTGTGTCTTATAACTAGCCTAAAATATAAGCAAACAAATCTAAATCACAAAGAGAGAGCCCTCTCTGGTTGCAGATTGGCTAGGATCTGCAGCTGAAAGATTGGTTAGTGGTTACCTCGGCCGTATTCCCTCCTAGAGCCAGGGAACAACCTGAGTGATAACACTGGAGATATTAGCGACCTTTTCCACCATCGCGTCATCCCAATAGTCTCCAATCTTCATGAATTTGGGCTCTGCCTCCGTACCAATGTTTACTTATATTGTTTTCAATGGCACGATTATATCAGGATTCTCAATCTGCAGTCCTTCAACCTCACGACGACCTTCTCTTTCAGGGATGTTAATCATTCATTGATCCTCATCTTCTTCTTCAGCAGTTACGTTATAGAATTCTAGTGCGTGACTTAGCTGAGTAGCTCACTCAAGTTGAATCGGGTCTAAAGGATCCTGTGGTATCCTTACGATTGCTGCTTTCACCTCTTGTAGTGCTTCGTCAATACAGTCAAACTCGTCTTTAAAACTTAATGGCATTATGAATCCTTCGCGCAGAATATCCCATTCACTGGTACCATGGTGGAGCTCTGTGTCTACATACCAGTTCATCGGGACGACATCCAGGGTGTGACAGAACAAGTGCACCCATTCAGGTTGAGGCTTCTCTCCATAAGCCTGAGTCCTTTTGGCCAAGTGCGTGTGTGGGTCATTGTTGGCCCTTAGTGTTGGTCTATGTTTGCTTAGGGAAACCTACTTAATCCTTATATTTTCCATCCATTTTCCATCACATCCATCTCATTTTGATGTATTTTATGCATATTCAGATGTTTAATTTTAAATTTGCAATTTCTAGAAGTTTTTATGAAAATTGAGTTTCAAGTGCAATTTTGGACTGAATCATAAATTCCCGTAATAGCTATGTGGATGACATGTTTGTGGGAAAATTGGGCTCGAGTTTGATGCATGGATGGATAGCTTGGGAAGTATGACTAATCTAAATCCACTTGGTTCGGCCAGAACAAGCTTTATTAGGCCCGGTCAAGGCTGGTCAAACATGACTAGTCACGAAAAAATCCCTAGGAAATAGGGCGGTATCGAGATTTTATGGGATTGACCATATTTCTTGAGATGAATTGGATGAGTTCAACTTAGATAGGTGGATATGAGTAGATATGAGTGTTAGAGATAATATAGATCAGGTTGTTTCATAAAACCTCTATTTAAAGCCAAGACTTTGATGGCTTTTGTAATGGAATTTATATATGTAACTTTTGTATAATTTGAGTTGGGAGCTAATTTGAAGAACTTGTTTCATTCCAATTTGTTGTTCATGCTTGGTTGATTTACTGAAGTTGTTGTAGTTGAGATTTCTTCAAGTGTGCAAGGCAAGGGTGGAGGGCCCCCACACCAAGCTAAGTACACTTCTTGGTTCAATTTTCATAGTTTTCATAGACTAGTTTTTGTTTCAAATATATTTAGATGTGTGATGATTGCTGAATGAATGTTGGTTTAATTCTAATCTACATATGAAGGGACACAAAGGAATTTAAGTTAAATTCCCCTTCTATTTGATCTTGAACTAAAATTGAATTTCATTCTCCATTTCTCATTTGAAGTTATTTATGCATTTCTGGTTTGAAGCAATGGTGATTGTGATATAGTAGGATTGTGAAGAGGGACAATTTGGACCTTCTTAGTTAGGAGCCTCTTCTTTTACATATTTTGCATCATAAGCCATTGTTAATTAGTGCTCTTAGATTTATCTTCATGAAAGTAGTATTGTAGGGAAGGACAACCTGGTTCTCTAGGAGCCGCTTCCCTCATATATTACATAAATGAAGTAGAAATTATTAAAAAGGTTTATATTTGTAATATGTACTTCCTTAATTCTTCAAATTTTATCTTCTAAACTTGATTATATCTGATGTCCATATACAGTGGATTTGCCTCCAAGTTTTACAAACCCGGATTGATAATTAAATACTTGTGTTAATTTAGTCAATAAATTAGCCCAACACATGACAAACATCAGCAACATAAAACACAAGACATTGATAATGGAGTTCGTCCAAGAGGGACTATGTCTCTAGGCCCTGGTGTCAAGATGGTGTAGGTCATTGCATTAAGTGCTGGAAAGAGTGATGATGTACATGAATGTGTTTCTCTATCATGCAAGGAATATGCCCTCATGTAGGAGTGGCTCCACGAGATGTTCCGCTACAGGAACTCTCATTCACAAAAGGACTCCTATTAGCATGACATAATTTCATGTATGATAATAATGAGCATCCTGCCAACATGGCATGAAAGGGATCTCAAATAAAACATACATGGAAACACATGAGTATCCCGTCAACATGATAACAAAGGGATCTCAATGAAAACAAGACAAGAAGTACATCTCACATTAAGAACAAAACAAGATCCCACATCAAACATCAAACAGGGATCTATACAACACAATGCATCTCAAGCAAAGAGACAAAGAAGTACATAATCACACCACATATAGCCCACATCAAGGAGTTATCTGAACAAAAGGATGATAAACTGTTGGATTTGGCTGTCATCAATCTCATGGCATTGACTATCATGGAAATGATTTCTCACACATTGAATGTTGACACTTGCACTCCACTTTCAAAACTGGCTAAAAAATAGAATGATCAAATGGAAAATCTGATTATACCATTCGATTCGTGGCGTCAAATAGTGTAAAATCAACTGTCAAATTTCTGAATTCTGACAGTGAAAATATAGGGCTACAAGAATCTTTTAGATTCCCCCTAGATTCCTTAAAGGTTCCCTCCTCTGGGTCATCTAAAGATCTGCTACTCAAATTAGCAAATAGATCTCGCCATTGAGATCCTTGCGAAATTCTGAGAAGAATGAGTATAAAGTTTGTTGCATTCTAAATTTGGGAAAATTTAGCCTCCAAGGAATCTGGAAGATTCCCTCAAGATTCTTGAAGATTATCCTCCACTGGGAATATGCAAATCGGTTGCTCAAAAGGAGAATCCAACCTCGCCATTGCATTTCCTATGAAAATCTGAGAAAACTGACTGTAAACTTGGTTACATTCTGATAAAAAGAATTTTTACCTCCGAGAGAATCTTAAAGACTCCTCAAAAAATCTGCATGAGAATATTCCCTTGAATATTATGGGCATTTGCCACGATTTTCGTGCCCAGGGGGACCCCTCTACACTACCACACCTCCATCCATCTGTTGTTCAGAGCTCTCTGTTCCGTGGTCGCAGATCCATTTCCCCTCCCCTCGTTGGGCAATGGTTTAAGTAATTTGTTTTCCAACAGAGTTACTAAGGCACATGGTCGTTGGCTCAATGGCTAACAATGGTGGTTCTTATCAAGGGGTCGGGGGATCAAATCTCACCCCTTCCAAAAATGACTTACAACTAAAGGTTTGTTAATGGCGCTATTTTTTTTTTGGTACGGTGGTTTTTGGGTTGTAACCAACATTAAATTTTGTTGTTATATATGTGGTAGTTCCACCGTGGGTGGCAGGTCCACTAGGGGTTATCCACACCACATTCAACATTAATATATGTGGAGTATGGTTGTTGGGGGCCGGTGGGGGTCATGGCCCACGACCTATTATTTTTTTTATATATAATTTTTTAATAATAATGTCTCTTTTTATATTTGGTCTAATATAAGGGATATTAGACAAATTAAGTAACCAACAAATTCGCCCGCTCCTTGGGATCCAAATTCCATGTTCAGGACTCGGTCAATTTGTAGGACCATTAAACCTGGCCCTGCCAACTTTGATTGAAACTTTGAATGGTTCTTTCTCCCTCATACAAGCTCGGATTTGAGTGTTTTTTGCACCGTTCGAAACAAGGCAACAAGCACTTCAATTTGGTGCTGGTTTGGGAGTGTTTTGACCACTTTTAATTTTGACCTTTCTGAGTCCTCTAGGACTTCTGCATATGTCTAGAGCCACCTGGATCAATTTCTGTAACTAGCATTTCATTTTTCTTTGAAACTTGACCAGCGCATAGGGAACTTTGTTCTCACAAATTTTTTATCTACAATCTCCATTGTGTGCCTCATAGTAGAGTTCCATTATTGCAACGAGATATTATGAGACCTGACCCATTCATCATAGTTGAAATGATGTTTTGCTTCATCACATTCAGTAGGAACAACACCAAGAGCTTCTACAAAACCTGCTATCAAATAATCTTTACTTGTTTCAATGTTTCTTCAAGTAGAACAGAATTTTCAAAAGATCTTTGGTTAGCAGAATAATCTTCAAAAATAAATTCTACTCCCATGCTTGTACCAGTGTCCTTTTGTGCTACTTTGAAAGACTATTGACCTGTACCACAACTTAGCATTGGGTCGGTGCTAGAAAACCTTTTATGAAGTTTGTAGATGAGTTGATGGATATATAGCGCTTCAAAGAAGAAGCTTCAACCGAAACAAACCAATCATTTGTAAGAAAATATGCAGTATTTGCTAATTGTGGAAGGCTAAATGTTGTAGGAACTTGTCTCACGAACATTTCAACATAATGGAGCAAGAAAAGTCCACAATCATGGTAATTATTTTGTTGGGATACCTCAAGAGAAAGGAATGCCATATTGTAAAAAATTTCAGCAGTAACAAATGATGTGTCATTTGCCATATGTCGATCTCGCCATTCCTCCCAAAGGTAACTTTGGATGAGCTTACTAAGACTTCCATGGTTGCCATTAAGAGAATCCATGTGCAATATGCACGACATTTTTTTATTGATTTCCATCTTCCAAAATAGTTGCTCCAGGATTGCAAATAATAATCAAACTCCAATGATGACTGTAATTAATTGGTATAAAAATATAATCCTTTTCAAATATGTTTGCTCTTTGAGTCCATGTTCTCACATGTAGAAAAGCCTCATAGCTTATTGCTTTAGTGTCTGGAAATTTATCCAAACTAGCTGATTTTCGGAAGAAAAAGTTGTTAAATAAATGGCAGGCCTATCTTGGTGACTCATAGATTTCACTTTGTGGATATTTACTGTAAAAATCAATTAATATGGCATTGATAAATATTCCTGGTTCTAAAAGCTCAACATCTCTCCCACCTATCATAACAACAACTAGATTTCCCTTTGGGTAAACAAATTCACATAGTGTCTGCACACTGCATGAAGATGTTGACTTTCTTTCTCCAGCTTTGGTGTTCTTCCAATTAAAGTCATAAAAACATTACATTGGTTCATACAACAGTGATCACATACAAATGTGGAAGCTCGAATTAGCTCCCCACACACCACACAATGTTGAGAAAGATAATAATGATCAATTGTTGATATGTTTGCATGCCCCTTTTGATATTTCTTGACATCATAACCCTCTATACCAAGTCTACCTTTTATTTGTGACACAATAGGATGGCATTTAGCTAACACTGGATGTACTGGATGTGGCACTTTTGCATACCATAATTTTAGGTCCACATCAACAAGGTTAAATACTCTTTGCAGTGCAAGGATTATTTGTTTCGTAATGTAATAGACACCATGCAGCCTATGTAGAGTATTGATATCCAGAAAATCTAATAGATCAACGACCATATCAACAAGGCGTGCTCTAGGCTCCCCATGAACTACCACATATAGTATGCACTTGCCATTATGAGGCTCTACTTGAGGATCAAGTCTCGTGGATTTTGTAGCAACAATGGCTTCTAGAGGAAGGAATGATACTTTCATGCTATAGGTGCCTAGCCGAACCTTATTTGGAAAGATAAAATCCTGGAGTGACACCCTTCCACATACAATTTTTGTAAATGCAGTTGCAGAATAATTTATTGGAAAAAAATATTGTCACACCATATAACACCAAACTAACACACGACAACATAATTCAATGTGGATGTTGTGGAAGCTGGTCATTTTACGAGAGAGTCAGTTTCATCATCAGCTATATTTCAATCACGTAATTTGTACATTCTTCCATCCTCCATAATCACAATCAGCACACTAGCCACCTTTGTTTGCGAAGTTTAGATGAAGTAGCCCTTATTTGGTCTACGAGGTTTTAAACAATAGATTTTAAACAAGTTATTGTTTAGTACTTATTATTTGGGTTCATTTTACCGAACCAAAACAAACCATGTTCGCAAATTCACAAAAACATTATATCCATCATCTTTACCGCAATGAGGCAGAAATTCACATTCTTAAAAACCAACATTTAGCAAAACTAAACAATTCGATCGAGGTCATGGACTAGATTCAATTCACATCGACAATTTCAATTTATTCTTTTTGTTCTCTAACGTTGCCATGCCTCTTTTCACAGATTGCATCTTGTATATTGCACTCCGCTCAAGGTGCCATTGTGCCCGTCGTTGAATTTCCGCTTGAAATTGTTGCCACATGTCCCACAAATTTTGGATGCTTCATATGCTCATTTAAAGTTTCATATTATATCCTGGACAACTATACCAGTGATAACCATGTAGAGACCAATAACCCAGAATTAACGTCTTGCACTTCCAGCATATATCAATGTAACACACCATCAGTATTTATCGTAATGCTGCCATATCTGCTCTCTGACACGTAGATTGTAATAAGCACGTTCACATGAACCAACTCTGGCACCACAGAAGCAGCACAATGTTTTTGTCTCCTTGTTCGCAATTTGTATACAGTGGCAGGTCTCCCATAGTTGTTGAATAGTAAGTTGTCGGATATATTTATATGATGTTGCAAAGATATACAGGTAGCATCATAGTTTAGGTTACGAATATATTATAACACTGCCATCACACCCATAACACTCAAATGCTGCATAGATATACACGCTGCATCATAATTCAGATTTCCAGTATATTATAGTACTGCCATAAAACTAATAACGCTCAAATTCCATGCATGTAGTTGGTTGGCATATGAAGATTCGAGGCAGTTGGTATATTAATTGCTATCATTATCTTCCAACGCACTGGTTCCTCCATCGTCTGCCATTGTCATTTCCTCACTTTCTCCATCCTTTGTCTCTTTGTGGCATGTTTTGAATGTAACGCATGTCTGAATAAAAATATATAATGTCGGGATTTTCTTAATATTGTTATGAATTTAACCATTTCGTCCAACCCTTTGGCATGGTGCAAGTATCCATTGACAGTAAGCATATACAATTGTGTCGAATGGTCCTCATGGATACATATAATTTCTATGTTGATTATCACTAGTAAATTCACACCTGAGGGACATAAGTTTTGCTTATTTATTTCTCACTCTTATGTTATTGTGTGGTGATGCACTATTTAGTGTGATACTTTAAAGAAATTTTACAGAGATCTCCTCAGACGAAGCAGATGTTGCCTTCGATATAGTACTTGTTCCATACATTCCATTATTTTTATTTCCTTTATCCCCATTCATTACAATTACATCAGTAACTCTAGAGTTATCTACATTTTCAAAGACTACAACTTCCACCCCATCTGATTCAGCATCATCAAATCCATCATTCCATGCTTTCGAAGTGATAAGCAAGTCAAAACGTTGCCCCAATCTTCTTTCTGGGTACCCAGATTGCTGAGAATAATCAACCCATTTTCCATCTCTACTATGACCAAGGCAGTTGGTGTCCTCATCTTTAGGATGTTTGTGGTCACAGTTATAGCATGTCATATTTCTTCGATAATTCAAAAATTTGTGCCTGGGGCATTCCCATTCCCTTGTGCAGTTGTGAAATTTTTTTTTAGGTTCATAAAATCACACTTTGGACAAATCCAATCCTGTCTTTAAGGAACATTGTCTTCCCATGAGGTACCACTGCTCTAACATGGATTTTGACAAGACTATTCATTGCTTCATGAGAAACTCCCCTTGAGATCATGACGGATTCATTATGTTATTGAAATCATAGGATGTTCATTTTTCTTCCTCTTCCATACTTTGGCAGGTTTACTACTATCTGCATTTCTTTTTTATTCAGAGTTTGGTCTAGTTTGATTTGCCTCCATCATCTGTTTAGGATTCTTTAGGATATATGGAAGCTTGAAGTTATTAACTTTGTGTCAAGGGTTGCAACACAAATAACACCTTATCGGACCAAGGTATGGCTGAGTTAGTGTGTGGCTTTTTGTGTCCCTTTTTGCATATAGTTGACATTCAACAAGTTTATGTCCAAATTCATTGCAAAAATAATAATAATTGTGAAAATGTTTTGTGTACCTGATGAATGAATATCTTATGTGCTTGCTCACTTGAGAGAGTCATCTCATTTGTTGCATCTTTTCATGATTAAAATAGATTTTCTTTGTCTTACATTCTACTGCAATGTGTCCAAGTTCATGGCAACAAAAACACTTCATATCTTTAAAAGGAGAAAAGAATCTACTCTGAGATCTTCCAAATTTTCTCAACTTATCTCTAGGGGAAAATGACCATTTCTTCATCTTATTCTTGGGTTCTTGATGTTGTTGCTTGTTTTTGTTTTCTTCTTTAAAATCATCTTGTTGGCCTTTTCTTCTGTAGGTGTTTTTAGCATTGCTTCATTATTATTTGTGGTTGCCTTTGCTGAGTTTCTTTTGGAGGCAAAGTCCTCTTCTAGTTGCTTGCAGAACCTATTCTTTTCTTCTAACTTATTCCTAGATGAATCAACTTCAAATTCTAATCTTTTACATTGTAGGTCTCTCTCCTTGAATTTATTTCTCATCACCTCTTCTATTTTCCTTGCTTCTTCAAGTTGTGCCATCAAGCTGACAATTTCCTCCTTGTAGTTATGCTCTCTCTCATCACATATCTACATGAGTTTCTTCAGATATTTGTTTTCATTCTTCAATATTTATGTACTAGCCAATGATAAGTCAAGCCTAGCTTGATTTCCATTTTCCTTTTCTTCAAGAGAGTCAAGTTCATTCACACAGGTAGAGGTTTCATTTAACTGAACAATTTCCCTTTGACAGGTTTTTTCTTCCTTCCTCTTTCTCTTTCCTTTCTCTACATTGTTGTTGCTAGCCTCTTCATACATCAACTGCAATCTATCCCAGATTTCTTTTGTAGAAGTTAAATCTATTATTGTATCAATATCTTTATTATGAAGATTGTTATATATAATACATTTTTCCTTAGCATTCCATTGTTTTTCTTGCACATAGGGAGAGTTTTTATAGTAACCTTGGCATACAAGATTCCATACACTAGGTCGACACACTATCAATTTGGTTTTAACCTTATCTCTCCACTCATGAAAGTTCGTTGCACTCAACACAGGTACACTTTGATAATCCATGACTCAACCAGATTTACCTTCAAGTTGTTACGCTTATATAGAAGGAACTGGCTCTAATACCAATTGTTGAAAACTTGACTAAACTGAGGGGAGGTGAATCAATTTCATATATTCATGGACATTAAAATTCTTTTCATTAATCTCATTGACTGATACATAACATGAGCATCTTAGCAAATGATGACCAATAGATTGAATATGTGAACAACAATTAATAAGAAAACCTAACCATCACATGAACACATAATAATCAACATATATTAACACCAGATATATGTGGAAACCCATAAAGGGAGAAATCCACGATTTTATTATTTTTGCAATGCAAATGCAAGCTCCTACTCCTTATTACATCAATTTTATGTAGGCCCCAACCTACAGGAGGTTGCTACCTCAATTTTTTGCAAGTTGCTACATGCAAGGAAGCTCCAACTCCCATATGTTTTCTGTAGGCTACAACCCACAGAAGGATTCTACCTCAACCATCTCCAACTAGATATTTATCAAGCCACAACTTGAAAGGAGACTACCATCCCCTTATGCAAACACAAAATAACAATGTGTTGGTTTACCTGGTCATAAATTTTGCATATCTCCATCTTCACTTCTGCATCTTCTTCCCTACAAATCTGCTTCACATCATTTTCATAAGTGCCAAGTAACTAATTCATAATAGTTCAATCAGCTCACTCACATTCTTCCATTCTCTAACCTTACTTACGCCTTCCAAAATCACATATTTTATAGAGATATTTTGTTGGTTGTTTGTATTCCACACAGGAATATGAAGTGAATAGGCTTGGCTCTTTGTCTTCCACTAATTCATTTCTAAACTCTTCATATCTTGAATATTAGAAGAAGAAGAAAAAAAAAATATCCAATATTAATTTCAACCACATGTAATCATTAAATGAATCAACCTAATGCCAACATCAAATACCAATCTTTCTCATTAATGCATCACAACAATATTTGCCTTTGTCTTGGAGTCTTTCCTTTGCATCACAACAATTAAGCTTAATGAACAATTTTACATCACAACAAATTCTTTAATATAGTAACCTCTGCAACATTATCAAAACATTTTAATATTTCACAGCCCTTCCTCCTTTTTCTCCTTTACCTTCTCTTGATGCTTGTTTCTCCTAGCATTGTTTCTCCTTGTGCTGCTCCTTTACCATCAATGACAATATTTCCAACACAATTGCAGTAAAATTCCACCTTGGATAGATGAAATGACCAAGATAATGATTGCATCGAATTCTTATTTTCAAGAGAACCAAAATCAACCTAAAGATCACTTGATTTGGTCAAGTGGAATTTAAGTTATGAATTATTTTATTCACACATGTATTATGGAGTGGGTTGGCCCTAACCACATGAGTAACTACTTGGGTCAGTCTTAACCCCAAGTGAACCCTCAAGACACCCAATAAAAGGAATCAACCTCAAGCTCACTTGGACACACTCAAGTTATGTTTATATTCTTGTACTTTATCTTGGCTCACAAAGGTTCATCGACGGAAGTCCTCATCGGATCTAAGATCACAGGCAAAGGGTTTGCTCTGAGTTAGAGTATTTTGGATCTCAGTCACTAGCACAAAACCTAATATTTTTTACCACAGTCATTGGCACAAAGTGGGAAAGGGAGTGACTTTACAGCTATAGTCACTCAGAGGTAGTTCAAAGGGAGAGACTCTAGGTTCAAAGGCTTCTGGCCCTTGGATGCTTGCACCAAGAAGCCCAAGGAGTGACCCTGCAGACATATTTTCTCAGATTAGCACTGTGAGGGTCTAACTGTACTTTGATAGTCGCTCAGATAGCCTGACAAGAGAGAGACTATGGCTTAGGGCCATAGTCATGGGCACAAAGACCCCCAGGGAGCGTCTGTGTAGTTATAGTCGCTCAGATACTATCTGTATGAGTGTGAATTTGAGGTTTTCAGTCGCTCAAAAAAAGTGGTGATGAGAGCAACCCAGCTTTAGATCTGGGGTATTTGGCATCTTTGCATCAGCTAACTCCTCAAATCAGTGGATATGGTTCTCTCTATTATAGATCTGTGGATCTAGTTCTCTGCTATATATTAGGTATATTTGAGTCTCTCTCTTATGTTATATAGATCTGTAGATCTAATTTGTTAGTTTCCGTTGCAATTATATGTATTGGGATGGGTTATCAGTGACATCAATACTCAACATTTATTCAACACAGTCATAGTAGCACTCTGTAGTGATTGACATAGTGACAACAATATACTTTAGTCGACATCAATTTATGACAACTCATTATTTCCATTAGTATAAGGGTTTTGATTTCTAACATGATTAAGATATGTTTCATAGATATAATTATTCTTTTTACTGTATAGATAAAGTGATATTTAATCATTGTACTCTCTGTTGTAACTTTTGATGACGATCTAAGAAGAAGAATAAGATTTGCAAGGGTTTCCCCCATAGTGGGTTTTTCCATGGTCTTGGACCAATCATTGTGTCTTTATGAGTGCATGTTTTCTTCTATTGTTCCTTTTTATGTTCCATTGCATTGATTATGATGATGGTGATGTTGTTTCTTTCTATTTTATTGCATATGATTATGTTTTATGTTGTAGATATGAATAATATGAGGGGAGCTTGATGTATTTATGATTAAATTCAACTATCATGGTAAAGGAAAATGTTTCCCTAAGAAAATTAACATGGTATCAGAGCTGGGCTGAAGAAATTCCATGAAGATCACCCCCATGGAGACACTTTTGATGGAAGCAAGAAGAGGATTGTGGAGACCTAAAAGAATTCTAAGATTTGAATAAAACCCTAGGCAACTTGATGATTAGGGTTTGATGGATTATATGATGTCAGGGTTGGAGAGAAAACATTGGTTTATGGAAACTTCATGAGGTATAGTATGTTCAAGGCTCAAGCACTTATGGGAGATTTGATGAACTCCTAGATGGAACAATCCTCAGCAAATTTGGATGGATACCTGAAGACAGTGTTGGTATATGGACCATGGACATTGATGACTCTTGAAGATTGGTTCAAGAGGGAGAGGATTACCTCTCATTGAAGATAAGTATTTCTTGAATTATGATGATTATTATTTGATAGATTCATGGATATGATGATTATCTTTATTGCTTGTACTTCCTATATATGTATTCGGGTATATGGATGTCTCTAACCTCCTTGATGAGATGATATGTGTAGATCCTTCTTGAGGAGCATCTTGAGAAGCAAATCTGCAAAGAGATAATGAGGTACTTGATGGAAAATATGATGAAGTGCTTAAGCGACCTATGTCTAATGAGAAGGTGCTCAGGTATTTGAATACCTCAAGGTATGCATGGTATGTTGTGTTTCAACTACTAGCTCGGTAGGCCCTAAGGTATGATGAGGATGCCTCTTTCTTTATTAGCTCATACATGCGTATGAAAGTGACTTGGATCTATGTTTCCTATGATGAAACGATGCACATGGTGTTGAACATTTTTGCTCCTATTGAATTCTATGAGGCTATCTAATACACTTGGCTAATATCTATGATTTATCTGTTGGAATATTGATCTTAAAGAAGGCTAACTCCTTGGCTCTAGACAATGATACTCTTGATACTTGTCATGATGGATTTCATATAGAAGGATATTATATTGACTCCTGAACATGAGCTTGTTGGTAATGCTTGTGATAAGCATGTGGAAAGAATTATTGACACTTATGTTGTTTTGATAAAGCTTTATTGAATGACCTAATCTGATCTCATTGGTCATGAAGTGCGTGTGAGAGGTATAAGTGAGATTGATATTCCAGATCTCCTATTACCTTGTCTTGATGGCATATGGTTAAACTAGATGCAGAAAGTTGATGGAGTGACTTGACAGAAAATGCTATTTGTATTATATGTTGTTGAAATATTATTTATGTGCATATGACAACATTGATCTACAACAGGGTCTTAGATCTGAAGCCCATTCATAAATTAGGGTTTCTACTCTGGTCACAATCATAGATCTAGGATATTTTGTCCCTAGTTACACGCATGCCAAGGCCTAGACAACGTCCATGAAGCTAAATTCACTCCCATGCCAAATTGAAGAGAGAAACCAAAGGTTTGATTGTTGTTGACCATCATCTGAAGCTTTCTGAACTCTTAATGATGATGTCTCTAACATATTTTTCCATTGTTAACTGAATTCTAAATTTGTTGAGTTAATTTTTTTATCATATAATGAAGTTTTGTGCATGAAATCGAATGGTCACTTGGAATATGTCAATACCACAGATGTATTGCAGATAACAAGAATATATGTTAGTTGGAAAAGGTTGAATGCTTTACATAACATGAATATGCATATTGAACTTGTGTTTGTAGGTGACCATGACATACTTATAGATATGTCATTACGTTTGCGCTACATGAGGTTAACATAATTTGGCTTACTGATACATATGAACAGTGTTTTGTCATCATATTTGACAATAACTAATAATTGAGAAATGATTTGATTATAAATCACTCTATGATAGCATTTGGACTTGACCTGATATCTAGTGATCTGATTTGATGATTATTCATTTGCCTTGATATCGATACTATATGGGCATGATGAGTTATTTGGAAATTGGCCTTCTTGTTTTCTAACACATTAGTTGAAGGTGAAATTTATATGACTCATCACTGGTGTCTGCATCTACACCTAGTGACATAAATGACTTATGTTATGATCATGAGAATGAATTGATCTGCATGGATGATTGCAACTTGTTGGCTTGATGAAGTAATACTTCTAACCCATTAAACCAAACTTTTCTGACATAGAGAAATCAAAAAATTACAAGGTTTCCACCGCTAGAATCCAGCAATCCACTTACCCGAACAACTCTTATGCTCTAAATTCTAAAGCCTCACCTGCAAATTCTGCGAAACAGCAAACCATTAGAACTGAAAATTATGCACGATGACCATTAAACTAGAAAATAATGTTCAGACATTCATCTGTCAAATCGTCGTCGAGGAGGTTGGCAAATATGCGTCCTAGCACATAGCCAAACAAATTCAGTATTCCGCACAAAAATCATATTGTTCACACCCATCGAAGTAAAAATAAAACTCAATCGGTAACAAGGAAACCCTCGCAACGAGAAGTAAAGCAAGAAACAACAAATCCAGCATCAATGAGCACCACAACACCAAGAAAAAAATAAAACAACAACTTTGAACAACAAAAATAGCTAAATCCACTTCTTGATGGTCCATCAACCATAATAATAAATTCTCCACCAACACTTCTAAAACGAAATTAACACCACCAAAGCTCAAAGAAGCCCAAGTTAACTCGCATTTGTATGAAGGATCGCCCTTCCCTATACCTACACCTTCAAATCCGATCTACCATGCATGGCGGGATGACATCGACTCTCTAATTCCAGGGGATGTGGTGACGCGCTGACGTCACGCAAAAATCCAGCCAAAAGTCTAATGTTAACTATAGAAATTTGAAAATTTACATTAGTACAAACAAACTAATAACTTTAAACCGATCATAAATGTCACTACGTAAATAGTGACATAATAAAAAAATATTATTTCTATACGATTTTTATTATCCTTAATTTACTAAAAATGAAGTATATTATACCACATCATAAATTAAGCATAATAAAAGAACCCCATCGAAAAAAAAGTAGTAAGTTACAGAATTTAGGATATATATTGGAGTTTAAGAACAAACATTAAATTTAAATTGAGGAATATTATTATTAAATTCAGTGGTTGAAAATTATAAAAACAACTCGCTAAAAAAATTAATAAGTTATAGAATTCGAGATATATAATGGAGTTTAATAACAAGCATTAAACTTAAAATGAGAGATCTTGTTATTAGAATGAATGGTTGAAAATTATAAATACAATTGGTTATAATAGCTGTATTACTATGAATAAAACTCAAAGATTTTAATAAAAAATAAAAACCATTTTTTTACTTACTAAACCAATAACAATAACAATAACATATAACTATCAAACCAATAACAATAACATAAAACTTTCAAAATATAATATGTAATTTATCAAACATGTGTTTTTAAAGATTCACTTACTCAAACCAATAACAATAACATATAACTTTCAAAATAGTCAAACCAATACCAATAACTATAACATAAAAAATTTCAAATATAATATGTAATTTATCAAACATGTGTTTTTAAAGATTTATAATAAAAGAAAATAAACATGGAATGGTACAAAATAATTTCCAAACTCAAAATATTTTTATCATGTATAATATCTAATTTATCAAACATGTGCTCCTAAAGTCTTATAATAAAAGAAAATAATCATGGAATGGTACAAAATAATTTTCAAAGTCAAAATATTTTTATCATAGTTGTAATGGATGAAGTAAACATAAATCAATTTAGTTTTTAATTAAAAATAGAAATAGATCATAAAATATATTATAATATTTTTATAAATAATTGTAAAGACTCAAAGTATTTTATTCGAATATTATATGAATGAATTATATAAATCAATTTATTTAAGAAAGTAGGGAAGAATAATTAAAATTACAAAAGGTAAAAAGAAATATTTTATAGATAAATTTTCTGATACAATATAAATCATAATTATATTCTTATACAAAATAATCAGCTTAATAATATTAAAAACCCAGTATTTTATTAATACAAATATAAGATAATAAAAATTAAGTTAATTTTTATTCTTAAAATTAAACTAATAATAACAATATTAAGAAACTATAAAAATCAAATATCAAATTTTATAAAAATAAATTATTTAATTTTAAAATGAAATAATGGTAAAAAAATCACATAAAAGAAAATTTTAAAACAAATTAGTGTTGTTCATCATTAGGACCAAATGAAGAGGTAGGCCATGGCAAAGGCTTACTAGATGAACACGCAGACTATGGCAAAGGCTTACCAGATGAAGAGGGAGACCATGGCAAAACCTTACCAGATGAAGAGGCAAAAAGGGCTTAAATAGGGAGCAATGTAGAGACCATAATTTTAAGTGACAGCTATTTTTG
>APFE030488278.1:0-10115 GCA_000404065.3 Pinus taeda
TCCTTTTCATGACAACTATCACTGATTGACACTCCCTGACACACCCTCATATTCATTCACTTCCATGCATTTTGACCTAGTGCTCCCTTGTGTTGTCCTAGTACTCCCTAACACTCCTCAGCATGCATTGGCACTCTCTAGCACACCTTGGCACTCATAAGTGAAGAATGAAACTTGTAACCAATCTTACGAGACTTAGAGTAGATAATAAATTGGTGAGGCAAAAGAGCTAAGAGTTTTAATCAGTTTGGGGCAAAATTGGAGAAAAATCGGGAACAAATCAGTGAATTCAATAAATAAAAATATACACATATATTGAATTAAAAAAAACAACATTTTTCATTGATATTCAGTAAATCCATGTCCAAACAATTCATAATATCAATAGATGTCCAAAATATCATGATTGAATAAGCATCTCATATATGTTATGAGTCCAAACATGATCCAAAGTAGTGAATCATGACTCCTAACTAGTGACTACATAGAACTAGAAGCAATTTCTTCTAAAATTTTACAAACAACTGCATACTAATTAGAAAAAATTGGTAACTAAGAGTCTAAGACTCTTAAGAGTGAGAACTAGAAGTGATTCCTCCCACTCTTCCGCTTGCTTGACTCTCAAAGTTCTTCAAGTGATCCGAAATGGATCCAAGAACTCTCTAAGTCTTCAAGAATCATTCAAAAGATCAAAACAATTGCATGGGAAGAACCCTTAGAAACATCGGATACCCTATCGGGAGGCAAAAAACACAAGAAAACAGTGAAAATAGAGTTATCAGTGGCCTGAATAGTGAATGCACAAGAGCCGTCGGAGCTAACCGATCAATGATCCAGATCCGATTGGAAAATTTCAATCGGTTATGGCTATCGAAGGCTATTGGAGGTGGTCACATGAATGTTGCGATAGCGATCAGCGGGGTCAACGAGGATTTCCGATCAAGCGCGCAGATCGACGACCCAGGTTAACCCACCATATTGCACCGATAGGTAACAACGGAGTGCTTACAATGGCCCAGGGACTTCTGGGATATGAGATTATGACTAGTCACATCGCAATATCGCATCAGGGCTATGCAAAGGAGCGAGGTTGATTATGACTAAGACTGCGATAGATCGAACCTGACAAAATTATAAACGCTATTTCATAATATTTGAGATCCGTCAAATGGAATTTTTAATGTATTTCTTTAATACAAAGGAAATAAGTGGTATTTTGGGAGGCCAAAGGTGGAAAGTGGTTTGGGCTGGGCTTCGCCTGATCCCACACACTGGCTGCCACGTGTCCAGGCTGAGGAGAGAGAAAACCACCCTCATTTTGAATCACAACCATTGGATCTAGATCTCCAAGATCAACGATGGAGATGCGATGACGATGTATAGTCAGACCCAATAGGAGTATAAGGTAGATTTATGAATGATTGAAGACCAACAAACTGTGTTTGTTGGTTTTTCCCGTGTTTGAATGCATTTCTCTGTGTAAATAGAGAGACACTGTTTCAGGGATTTCAAAGGCCCAATGCCCTCATCCATTACAGAACAGGTGGCCAACTCCCCAAAAGGAGTTATGCCATGATTTCTAACGCTTAAAAGAGGGATTTGAGTGGACAGAGGCCAGGACACAGAAAGCTGAGAAGGTGAAATGAACAGTCAGCGTAGATTGGCTTTAAAGCCACAGACATAGAACAAACAAGTAGGCAGTGCTGAGACAGAGCAAAGACAGAGACAGAGAGTGGTAGAGAGAATCTGTGTACTCAGATAGGCTTGAGGGGTTCAAGAAAAACTCTTATTGTTGTATCTATTGTGTGTTGAGACTCAAATTGAGCTCATACTTTGTAAAAATTTGTTATGAAGACATAATAGAGAGGTCACCACTGAAGGCTGGACCAGGAGATGTAGCCCAGGAGTATCGGGTGAACTCCTTATTAAACTTGTTGTGTTTATGTGTGTTGTCTATTATGCTTCTTTAACTGCTTCATTGTCTTTATATTTCATAATCTTATCGATCCATTGCATAAAGTAAAATAGGCAAATCCATGCACACGAATCTGTAATACCTTAATAATTGTCTTAGATCTCATTATCAAATCAACTGGTATCAGAGCTTTAGCTTTTCTAAGGTTAGACAAGCTTGTGCTGGATTGTTGAATGCTAACTAGGTCAAAGCTCAAATTAGGAGAAGGAAAACAGGTTGAGACTAACCCACAAATTGGTAGAGTCTATCCTAGAAGGAAAATGGCAGAAGAAACTCCCTTGGAATCAGACTCTCAGTTCATGGACAGTTTCATGACCATTAGAGCCATGGTAGAAGATATGTATAGAGAATTTAAGAAAGGTTGAAGTGAAAGATACTTCAACTTCCAAACAAGACAAAGGAACAGAAGAACCTCTTCTAGATGGTCATTCTGAAGGCAAAGGGAAAGGAAAAGAGGCTCCTCTATCAACACCTCCTTCTAGCCCTTTGATTAAATTAGATGTAAAATTTGATATTCCAATATATGATGGAGAATTAAATGTGGAAAAGCTAGATAACTGGATTAGAAATATTAATGTATTTTGTAGAGTGTAGAACATCGATTCATAAAGGAGAAAGATTCAACTGGCCAACCTACGCCTTGGAGGAACTACCCTAGTGTGGTGGGAAGGCAAGACCCAAGATGATTTAAAGAAGCATGGTAAAATTATTTCTACCTGGATTGAATTTGTTTCTGCCTTTCAAAAATAATTCTATCCACTAGCTTATATGCAGTAATCCATGATGAGTTGACAAACTCTTCACCAATTAAAGGGGCAAAGTGTACAAAGCTATACCCAGGAATTTATAAAAAGAGATTTAATTCTAGGCATTTCTTTGGACTCACCTGAAACTTTGCTGAAGTATATAGGTGGTCTGCATAGTTATTTCAGGCACGCAATTCTCATGTTTAACCCTACTAGCATAGATGAGGTATTTGTTCAAATTACACATATGGAGGCTAGAGGCAATAATGTGAACCCAGAGATTGGAGGATCATCAAAACCCACTGCAAGCAAAAACAAGGAAAATAGGAAGTAGAAATGGAAATAGAGGAAGACAAACACTATACAGAAAGACAAACCTTCATGCACTCACTGCAAGAAGGATGGACATGATGATGAACATTGCTGGTCTTTGCATTCGGAGTTGAAACCCAAGAAGTTCGATGGCAAGAAGAAGAAGATTGTTGCTGCTATACAGAAGGAATTGGGATCAGACTCAGGTGATGAAACAACAATCACAACCACAGGTATAAAAGGTAAAAATTTTAAAGCATCTACTAGTAATTCTGCACAATCTATTGATAATGAAAAATATGAGAGGAAAAGACATGAGCTTTTTCACATTAGAGTTATTTCCAAGCATCAAAAGATTGATACTTTATTTCATAGTTGTTCACAAGTAAACTTGATTTTTGAAGCAATTATAAAGAAGTTGGGACTACTAACCACACCTCACAAGAAGCCATATCCATTAGGATGGGTATGTGATAAAGCAAAGTTGCAAGTGACTAGACAATGTAAACTTAGCTTTGCTTTTGGGTAAGAATTTGTGGATGAGGTTTAGTTGGACATAGTTCCCTTGGATATATGTGGTATTGTTATTAGGAAGTCCTTACTTGTATGATAGAAAATCCATTTTCTATAGAGTCAAAAATAAGTATCAACTCACAAAAGATGGAATAGAATATATTGTAAGAGCTCATCAACACACAAATAATTATACTCTCATAAACTCAGGGCAGATGAAAAGAATTGTAAATTCATGCAAGCAATTTTTACTAATGGTTGTAAAGGAAAAGAAACTTGATAAAACCAATGTATATAAGGGTTGTGATACTAAACAGAGGAGTTGATTTAGAAAATTTCAGAATAAGATATCCTATTTCAAGAACCTAAAGGTCTGCCACCCAAAATGGAAATTGTACATGATATTCATTTGCAGCAAGATGCTCCATTACCTAACATCAAAATGTATAGGTTATCCACTTTAGAGAATGCAGAGAGAAGCAGGTACAAGAGCTGCTCGAGAAAGGGCTCATAAGGCCAAGCACATCACCATGCGGATCTCCAATCGTGTTGGTGAAGAAGAAAGATGGTTCGTGTAGGATGTGCATTGAGTATAGAGCACTGAATAAAATAACGATCAAGAATCGTTATCCTCTTCCTTGCATAGATGATCTATTAGATCAGTTGAAAGAAGCTATTTACTTTTCCAAATTGGAATTGCGTAGTGGCTACCATCAAGTCAGAGTTGCAGAGCATGATGCATGGAAGACCACTTTCAAAATGAAGCAAGGTTTGTATGAATGGCTAGTTATGCCTTTTGGCTTAACTAATGCTCCTGTCACTTTCATGAGAGTTATGAATTATGTACTCCGACATTTTATTGATGATTTTGTAATTGTATATTTGGATGACATTCTTGTTTTCAGTAAAACATGGGAAGAAAATTTGAAGGATGTAAAGCAAACTCTAGATGTTTTGAAAAAAGAAAATCTCTATGTTAAGTTATCAAAATTTGAATTTGGCAAAACATCTTTGAATTACTTGGGTCATATAGTAGGGGGTGGTGAATTGAAGAGAGATCCCTCTAAGGTCAAAGTCATTATGAACTGGCCTAAACCGAAATCTGCTACAAAAGTTAAAAGCTTCCTAGGAGCAGCACAGTATTGGAGAAAGTTTATTGCTAACTTTTCCTTAATTGTAGCTCCCTTACATGCTTTGACAAGATTGAACAAGGTGTTTCAGTGGGGAGGCGAATAACAAAAAGCCTTCGACACCTTGAAAGAAAAAATTAGTACAGCACTAGTACTAGAATTGCCAGATCTTCAAAGACCATTTGAGATTGAAACATATGCCAACGACTATACCATGGGAGCAGTGTTGATGCAACATGGTAAACCCATATGTTATCATTCTGAGACATTTAATTCTACAGTAGTTAATTATCCCACATATGATAAAGAATTGTTTGCATTAGTGCAGAGTGTGAAAAAGGGGAAACATTTCTTAATGGGAAAAGAAACAATTATACATACTAATCATCAGCCACTTCAGTATTTGCACTCACAAACTAAATTCCCGCAATCAAGATACTATAGGTGGATGGGTTTCCTACAACAGTTTCATCTATTCATCAGATATAAGAAGGGCATACACAATAAAGTTTTAGATATGTTGTCCAGACCAATCATAAATGCATCTACTATATTTAATAATAACTCAGTATTGCATGAAAGCTACATTGAACAATATGCTCAAGATATAGATTTTAAAGATGTATATGCAACTTTAAGTAATGGTAAACAAGTAGAAGAATTGGGTTATCATGTTAAGGACCAACTCTTGTATCATTTGGGAAAGTTATGCATTCCTCAAACTGAAAGAGTTAACATAATCCGAGAAGCACATACTTCTCTAATATCAGGTCATTTTGGTGTAAGTAAGATAGTTGCACAGCTACCAAGATTCTACTATTGTCCAAGAATGCATGAAACAATTTCTAGATATATTAAAGGGTGTACCATGTGTGCTAAAAGCAAGCCCATGGTAATTGATGGACACCAGACTGAAGAAGAGCACAACCTTTCACCCACAAACAGATGGCCAAACAGAGGTGGTCAACATGACAATGATCCAGTTGCTTAGGGGTTATTGCAGCAAGAATTCCAAGCTTTGGGATGAACATTTATGTTATGTGCAACATGCTTACAATCGTACTAAACATTCTTCTACACAAAGATCTCCTTTTGAGACTTGTTTTGGTTTTACACCAAGGTCTCCCTTGGATTTTGTCTTTATTAGAGACATAGCAGTTGATGGACACAATGATGTGGACAAAGCAACCAAGTTCATTGAATAGATCCAAGAAATTCACCAAGCAGTGTAGGAACAGCTGGAAAAGAGCCAAGAAAGTACAAGGAAAGTCATGATAAGCATCGAAATGAGCATAGCTTCCAAGTTGGTGATCAAGTTTGGGTGTACATCAGCAAAGATAGAATGCAAGGTGAAGGAAAGAAGCTGAAGCCAATAAGGTATGGGCCTTTCAAGATACTTAAGAAAATTGGTGAGAGTGACTTTTGCCTTGATTTGCCAGCTTACATGCACATCTATTCAGTAGTTAATGAAGAAAATTTAAGACTGTTTGAACCTTCATTGATTGAAGATCCCGAAGAGAAAAGTCAATTGCCTTCCTTTAATGATCTGTTCCCTGAATATCTCAATGAGTTGCAGGAGGATACAATTTTGGACAGGAAGGTGATAACTACGTGTAGAGGGGATGCTGAGTACCTCAGAATCAGACTCAAAGGTTCAAGACCTAGAAGAGCAAAATGGATAGAGATTGGGCAAGTGAGGGAGTTGTATCCTTACTTGATTGATGCTTAAAAACCATCTTTTGGTGGTCCAAAATCCTTTTCAGTGGGAAGGTGTGATCTGAAATGGATGCAATAACTCTCTAAGTCTTCAAGAATCATTCAAAATATCAAAACAATTGCATGGGAAGAACCCTTAGAAACATTGGAAAACACTATCGGGAGGTGGAAAACACAAGAAAATAGTGAATGCACAAGAGCCATGAGATCTGGCCGATCAACGGTCTAGATTCGATCAGCAAATTGCAATCGGCAATGGCTATCAGAGGCTATCGGAGGCGGTCACATGAATGTTGTGATAGTGATCAGCGGGGTCAACTAGGACTATGGATATAGTGTGCAGATCGACGGCCCAGGTTAACCCGCCATATCACATCGGCAGGTAACAATGGAGCACTTACAACGGCCCGAGGAATTCTACGATATGTGATTGCAACTAGTCGCATCGTAACATCACATTAGGGCTATGCAAAGGAGCGGAGCCTATTATGACTAAGACTGCAATAGACTGGATCCGATAAAATTATAAACGCTATTTCATAAGGTTTGAGATCTGTTGTTTGGTCAATTTAGTGTTGTCTAAATTGCTATCATAAATTGTCAACCCGGGGCTCGTAAGCTGATGAAGTGAAGTGTACAATATATACTTAAGCAGCCTTTCCTAATTCTTTTTGTCATTTTTAGTTTATGTATGACTTATCTTCCTAATGTGATGTGATGAAGTTATAAACAAGTGAGTGAATGTGTGTGTATGTAGTGATTTCTAAAATGCTTCTTGAATTTAAAAGAGAAAACTTGAACAATAACTTGAAATGGAATTAAAGCTTTGAATGAAAGTAAAGCATCAAACAAAAGACCAATGGCACTAGTCCAATACCTTTACTGCTGATAAGAATGAAAATGACATCTATGTTAACTCGACTGAAAGCAAAAACACTACTCTAACTTTTCTATTGAGTCTAAAGCAATGTAAAAAAGTAAGTGACAAATCACACTACTTAATTCTCCCTTAACATTCTGCCTTTAGCCAAATTGATCATGTGAAAAGAGTTAGGAATGAATTAGCAATATGAGTCTAAAACTAAATAAACCAAGCTGCAATTAAATGATGTTTTGGTCCCATAAAAGTTAGTGAATTATGATAAACAGAACCATTAAGAGATTAGCAACTTGACAAAGCTTGATAAAGTAAACTAAGTAAGGAACTAACTAAGCAAGGAAACCAATAAAAATCAGAACGAAAGTCAGCAGTTTAGATAAGAAAACTTCAGATGCCACTAGCGTTAAAAAGAAGTAAAAGCACACTGTCCCGGGCTCCTAATCAAAGCTGTGAAAACACACTGATTAGTCATGAAAAGTACAGAAATGTAAAGCAGCATAACTCAAAATTGTACATTAATATACATGATAAATTAAAGAAAAAGAAATGCAGGAAAGTAAATTCAAAGGCTACTGTACAATGGTTGTAGCAGACAGGGGCCCTCCATCCACTTCAACCAATTAAAAGATCAGCTACGCAGATAGAAATAGAACTGCCTTCTTTGAATTAAATCAACTCATAATAAAACACAGTGGAGAGCGTAAACGCTTGATAAAAGAGTCTTTAAAAAAAGTTTTACAGCAGCAAAAGATTAACTTCAAAAGCTAACTAATCAGCGTATAGAGACGCTTTATTTATAGCAAGAACATCAACTGTTCTGTGCGTAAACTAGGCTAACTAATAGCTAGGAAAAAGACACGTTCAGCAGCACCGTGCACGGATCTAGAGAACGGTCATCATGGTTTAATAAATACGATGTTGGATTTTTGTCCCCTGCAGTCTTCGTGGCTGAAGAAGAAGCCAGTTGTGACTTACGTGCTCCAACTGAACACGCAGAGCCGTGCCACCGTTTGCAACCTTGTCGTTTTGACCAGAGCTACCTCCACGTTGACCAGGGGTGTAGACGGCCAGTTTGGCTGAGCTGATAGCACACGCACCATGTACACGGTCATAAGAACTTGCCCATGTGGCTCTTTTCTATGAAGGACACCTGGATCATAGCAAACAAGAAAATGGCTGCGGAATCTGGGATCAGCTACGGAATCAGAGACCGGCTGCGGAAATCCTGTATTAGCTGTGGAATTGCAGCACTTGAACCAAAAATCTAAACCAACAGTCAATCATTAGAATAATTAGCAAATCATGTTAAAAATTCCTATAATGCAATGAATTGAACAAGTTGATGAAGGAAATGATGACAAAAGAAGGAAATGAGTAGGAAAAGGTTGTTGGGAGGATGGGTAAATGAGTGCAGTTTTGAGGCTCAACATCTGTCAAATGGAATTTTTAATGTATTTCTTTAATACAAAGGAAACAAGCGGTATCTTAGGAGGCCAAAGGCGGAAAGCGGTTTGGGTCGGGCTTTGCCCGATCCCATACACTGGCTACCACATGTCCAGGCTGAGGAGAGAGAAAACCACCCTCATCGGGCAGTTAAATCTTGTATGAAAGGGGCCGCCCAAAATGAATCATAGCCATTGGATCTAGATCTCCCATATCAACGATGGAGATACAATGCCGATGTACAGGCAAACCCAATAGGAGTATAAGGAATATTTATGAATGATTGAAGTCCGAAAAACTGTGTTTGGTAGTTTTTCTATGTTTGAATGCATTTCTCTGTGTAAACAAAGAGCGGTTGTTTCAGGGATTTCAAAGGCTTGATGCACTCATCCATTGTAGAATAGGTAGCCACCTCCCCTAAAGGTGTTATGCCATGATGACTAATGCCTAAAAGAGACATTCGAGTAGACAAACGCCAGGAGACAGAAAGCCGAGAAGGTGAAATGAACAATCAGCGGAGATTGGCTTTAAAGCCATAGACAAAGAACAAACAAGTAGGTAGTGTTGAGACAGAGCAAAGACAGAGACAGAGACAGAAAGTGATAGAGAGAGTCTGTGTACTCAGAGAGGCTTGAGGGGTTCAAGCAAAACTCTTACTGTTGTATTTGTTGTGTGTTGAGACTCAAATTGAGCTCATACTTTTTAAAAATTTATTCTGAAGACATAATAGAGAGGTCACCACTGAAGGCTGGACTAGGAGATGTAGCCTAGAAGTATTGGTTGAACTCCTTATTAAACTTTTTGTGTTTATGTGTGTTGTCTATTATGCATCTTTAACTACTTCATTGTCTATGTATTTCGCAATCTTATCGATACATTTCATAAATTAACATAGGCAAATCCATGCACATGAGTATGTAATACCTTAATAATTGTCTTAGATCTCATGATCAGATCATCTAGTCATGTAGGCTTAAAAGAGGAGCCTCCTCTAATTGGACCCAATCTACTGCATTTGTAGTTTGCAAATCTATCTCTTTAAGGTCTATTGGTGAATGATCCAAACCTATCATTATCATGAGACATTGAAATGTGAATTTAGTATGGCTCCATCACTAGTCATACTATCCTCCTTGTCAAGCCTTATACCTCCGCTCTCCATGTCAAACTTCGAGAAAGAGAGAAAGTCATTAAAAAACATGTTTATCTCTAGGTACGCAGGTTCTCTCTACCTTGCCTACGTGTACGTATCCCAAGCTCATTCTACCTGTGTACTTGTACGCTTTGTAAGTCAAGGGATGGGTGCTTACTCCTGTAAAGGTCAAAAGGCGTGAGTTTCATCTTAAAAAAGTTACTTGTGGTCATTTCTAGAGCATTCTAGAAGATTGTTTGACGTGTAT
>APFE030488282.1:6490-32613 GCA_000404065.3 Pinus taeda
ACCATCCCTTCAATATTAGTATTTAAGTGTTAAATGTAATTAATTTTTTTTATAATATAAAAATTTCTGGTATAATGAACAATTCCTCCTCCTAAATGCCTATTAATGTATTTTATTCCTAATAAGATCCTTTTTCTACATAAAAACAGAATATCGAAATACCTTCAAAAAGTATTTCCCTCGAAAATGAACTCATCTTCTTCACAAATTAATCAAGTTTTAATAAAATGAAATGTAACCTCTAAAAACAATATGATAGAGAAAATGGTTTTATGTATAATTAAGACAATTTCCTAAAGAATAAAAAATAATCAATTTCGGGAAAAACGATGACGGGAATTACTGTCCATGATATATTTGAAATAGTTAAACCACATCTTTAAATGATGACTTCAAATCACATGCAAAACGATTTAAGTGGTTAGAACCTAGAGGCAGTGGAGGGATGATCCTTCTATGTATGCGAAGCAAGCGCTATCGAAGAAAAGCATAGAGCCATTATAGATTTGCAAAGCATTCAATGTATTTATGTCACAGTCACAAGAACCATTATAATCTCCAGAACATTCAGTGTGCATGTGTTATATCGAAAAGTGATAGCACAAGACATTGTCTATGACATCCAACATTTTTAAAATAAAATTTATATATTTGGAAGATTGTATTTGAATTCAAAGTTATAAAATCTGAAATTTAAACATCAATATCCAATTAATTTACTTTTATATTTAATTAATTTTTTAACAGTTATATATTTATAAATTATTTCGTTTAAATTAATTTAAATAATTTAATTTAACCTCGTTCTTTCCTTGTACCTTTGCATCTATTTGTTTCCGTTCATGACCAAACAAATTTTGTCATGCACAGATATCTGTCGAGTATTTAGCTTAAATTAGCTTCGCATACAAGGACAGAGCGAATTAATTTTTTTCAAGAGATTCATTTATATATAAATGATATTGCAAAAATAGATTGACACTTGTGTTTTACAACAATAACAATACAAAATATATTGATACTGGTAGTTTGAAATTTATAAACTTTACAATTTATATTTATAAAAAAATTAATGAGATTTAATCAATTGTCGACATCTTTTTGCTGGTTTCATTGCTGGATTCACAGAAAAATTGTAATCATTGGATGATATTATATAATTAAGGGAATGGTTCCTTCTAATATCATATAGAATTAAGAAAATCAATTTAAAGCTAAGGTTAATCGTAATATCAATAATAAAACTAGATTACCATCCTGCACACATTTGTTTAGTAGTTTGAACCAATGAGCCCGAATAGCTATGCATAAGGTGAATTTCCATAGTCTTTTGACATGTTAGATAACTCTTCGAAAAAAGATAGAAGAGTCCGATCTCATATAACCAGGTAGAGCTGTAGTGATTACAAAACTCGAAATTTCAACTAAACTTAAAATAATACTACTAGCAGCTATTAAAACTCCATCAAAAACGGTAGCTACTCTAACATAGTGTACCTTATTCCATATGCTAACTATGGATTACACTGCCTACTACTAGCAATCATATTCGTTTGATTAATGGCGGTCTCACGAAGCGAGAGAAAATAACTTGTACAAAGCATTCAAAATGTTTGTAGCACATTAGTCATTCCGTGTCCATTATTTGTCTATGCTACATGGGACATTCGACGCTGCGCCGCCACAAGACAACTTGCGAGGACGGCAGCACCGAAAACGTCGTTCAAAGGCGTTGTGGAAACGAGAGAAGCCCAAAGCAGCTCCAGTGCCTAAAAAACAAGAAGTTGTTACCCCCTCGTCATTAACAGCATTATGAATTCCTACTATTTAATAACATCACGAACACAAACTAAGTATAGAAGAGTATAGTATCTCGTCACCTCATTGGGACCGACACTCGCGTTTCGCTCCATCAAATCCGATAAACCCTTAACATTGAGCTTATTGAGCAAGTTAAGGCTGGTGATGGCCAAAGAGGGAGAGATCTGTAAGTCATCGGTGATCGTGAAGGTAACCGTCTCCTTCACATAACCATCCCCGCTGCTTCCACCTCCACTGTTCCCTGCGCTATTAGTGTTATTTCCCACGGACGGATCCTCCAATTCCACCTCCCAACGCATGCGTTCGCCGCAGGGACAGAGGGCAGCAAACTGAGTACTCATTTCGTGGAAACCCCAGTAACATTTACGTTCAGCACTGCAAACGTAGTAGAGAGTGGGAGCTGACTCGATTCTAAAGATGCTATTAGGATGGGAAAACATAACAGTTGGGTTCAGTAAATGGGATTTCTCGGTATTTAATAACACACTCTGGAGCTTCTCTACGCTATTGTAAAGGTTTTTGAGGCAGCCGATATTCTTCGCGCGATTCAACGCTGAAAGCAATTTGATAACAGAAGCGGTCGGCAACGTGAGAAAGCCGAAGAGAAGATCTACAAAATCCTTTCCTGCCTCTGCATACAATATCTTTCCACTGTTCTTGTTGACCATAAGCCTTAGATTCATGCGACGATCAGTTTTACTTGCCATCGGAGGAAAATATTTACTTGACAGTCTGATCGCCTCAGATTTGAAGGGAAACGTGACGACAGAATAGTCCTGATGTTAGTAAAAAGAAATCGACCTCTATTTAAAGGCGACGATGGTGGCACCGTGGCACATCCCTCGAGCATCAGTGATGCGAACAACCGTCATTTTTAATTTTGCTTACCAATACAGATTTTCGAATTTAATAACACATGTGGCGTGGATGGTTGACAGTTTTTTTTAATTAAATGTTAAATTATGTGAACCATCCACAATCCTTTTTATGAATTACTATTTAATAATAGCCAAGGTTCAGAAACAAAAGTTCGCGCCTTCCTCACTGTACCGAGCATGCACTGTCTGTCGCTAATGCTTTAGACACATTCAACTTTCCACAAATTAAACAGAATGGCTGTTGATTCAAATCTCCATATCACAAAAGCAAATATATGAAAAACATGGGTTATTGGTAGTTTTTTTGCTTATTGGGTATTAGTAGTATAATCTTTGTCTTTTGTATGAGCTTTTCTGAAGTGGTTTATATTTTCCACTTTCGTTGGTAGAATGTGTCTCTTGCAGAAGCTGGTATGAAAGAAGGATGGGAGACAAAATCTAAGATATTGTAGAAATAGATGGTTTTTTATGATTGGAAAAAAACCATATGAAAAACATAGGTCAATGATAGAAGAGCATCTCATGCGCCCTGCATGTCCTTCCGCTCATCCAAACGAACCATATAATTCTAAGTAAACTCTCTTCCTCTCTTACTTCGATGGAAAAGGAGGGTGAGAAACCATCCGACCATCTATGAATTGCATTAATTAATCAACAATATAATTAATCCGAAAATGTTTGCAAAACCTTTTAGGTCATAATTTTGGACGTTATAATTTGTGAAACATTTTGCTAAAATATAATTAATGAAGGAAAAATAAATTGTGAAACTTTTTGTTAAAATATAATCCATGAGGAAAAAAAAAATCTTATCGGTCTTTTCTGACCAGAAACTTTTCCGAATGATGGGATCCGCTGATCATCTCCGTTCATCCCCTCATTAATTTACCCACTACCAAAACTTGTTGGGCGTTACTGGCCACATTTATTTTATTTAACATTATTATGAATACCCATAACCCATCATCAAACGCTATTTGCGTGTTATTAACCATATTGTAGGCATTAAATGCGAGCTAGCTATTTGAAGTCACTTCAAATATGCTCTAGGAGATTTGCAATATCTGTTGCAATTCATGCCGAATATTTTTTTTTTTGTAGTGACTGCTGGTAAATATTAACTTCCGAAGTCACTTCAGAATATAGTCTGTGCTATTTGGACGATTTGCGATATCTACTGCATTTAGTGTGAAATATAGTGTCATATGATACATATTATTGATTGCAATAATGTCTCACCCGCCATTACTTATTATTTGTTTTGAATTTCAAATTCGTGATGCGTGTTTTCGAAATGGTTAAGCATGGTGAGCAGGAATGGAATCTGACGTCAAATATGATTAAGAAATTTGCAAATGCTTTTAAGTTTTTTTTTTCAATTGTGAAGCTAGTGTTTCAAATTTAATCAGTGGGTCGGTTTTGATATTCTAATTTTGATGATGAGATACTTTTTGAAAAATATTCCACCAAAGCTATTGGTTTTTTTGTGGCTAACACTCAAATAGTAAGTGTGTCCATTTTAATGCAATTTTTTTACATGGTATCTTTGTTAAAACTCTCAAGTAGAAATAATGAATGAAACCAATTAAAAACTAAGAGGGCATTGCAAGCTCTTTTCACTACTAAATAGATTTCATAATAAATTATGATTTTTTAGAATTATTTAGTATGAAGAGATAATTAAGATGAACAAAAAATTTATGAAAAAATGTAAATTAATAATTTCCATAATTATCATTCAAGAAATCATTTAGGTTGACAAGTAATTGTCTTAGTATCTCAATTAACAGAAGGGATTATCGTTTAACACTATGCTTTAATATCAAGAATTTCCTTCATCATATCTAACCATGCATAGGCATTGTCACTAACACTCAAAAACAATTCAATAGTGTGGTTTGTTGAAACTCATGGTTCATTGATAATGAAATTATTGAATTGTTGTCACAAAAAATAAAAGTTGGCTCTTTCTCAGCATGTGTAAAATATGCCAAGGTCTTCTTAGCCATGTTGCATGGCATGACGCTATAGTAGTTGCTACATATTCTCCATCTATGGAAGATATTGAGACAATATATTATTTCTAAGAAGCCTAAGAGATAGAATTTGTGCCCCAATGAAAAGCATATCGAGAAGTGTTTTCCTTACCATCAACATTGCTAAAAACATCATTGTATGCGTATGTGTATGATGTAAGTATATTATGTTGAGATCTTGTATACCACAATCCATAAGTATTTGTAAGTGCAATATACCTCAAAGTTCTTTTTCCAACTTTCTAGTGAGATTCCTTGAGAGACTCCATAAATCTAGAAATGTAATTAGTTCAATACATAACATTAGGTCTAGTTATAGGAAGGTTAATGAGGTTTATTTCAATTCTTTTACAAAATGTTGAATGGATGGTTGGTTTATCATCCTATTTGCTTAATTTTGTGCCTATTAAAATATGTGTCTATCACTCTAAACCTCTTCTAAAAGATATTCACAACATAATTTTGTTAACATATGAAAATCCCTTGGGTAGATTGTTTGACTTAAATTCCCAAAGAGTACTTCATGAGACCGAGGTTTTTCATCTCGAATTCTCTTTTCACTACAACTTTGAACTTTTAATTCATCTAACATCATATTTCTAGTATATAACATGCCATCAAAATGAATACAAACCGTAAGGATTTTACCTCGATCTAACTTGGTATAGAGAGTGGGATCACTGCAACTCCTATACCCATTAGTTGTTACATATGTTTCAATCTAATTGTAGTTGAATATGTGTTAATCTGATTGTACCAAGCTCTTGGACCTTGCGTTAATCTATAAAAGGATTCCTTCAACTTTTACATTTTTGTACTGGTGGCCCTTTACTTCAAATATTGGTGGCTTATCAACATACACATCCTCTTCTAGTTTGAGATTTAAGAATGTTGAATTCACATACATTTGGTGAAATCACCATTGGGCTACAATGGATAAAATAACTTGAATATCATCCAACCTTGCTACTATAGAAAAGGTTTTTCCATAGTCAATACCTAGTTGCTAAGAAAATCCTTTAATAACTAGCCTAGTCTTATATTTCTCTATCTTTCCTTTCTCATTCAGTCTTGCTTTATACACCCACTGAAAACCAATGTTGGCTTTATCTATTAGGGGATCAACAACATCTCGCATCTCAATCCTTTTAATAGATTCAATATGTTTTTTCATAGCATGTACACTTTGCTCTCCTTTCACCTACTCTTCAAAGTAAGTAGGCTGATAATATAATAAGGGACAAATAGCTTATTGATCTATGTCGTGGAACTCCTCATATAATTCATTTAAACTCCTTGTTTTTATCATTTCTCAACAAAACTTCTAGGTCACCACTATAATTAGGACTATTTCTGTGATTTCTCTTTGAATATTGTTGAATCTTGGCTAAAAGAGGAATCAATCTTCTTGTCTTTGCACATGCAACCTTCGCCATCTTGGTTGATGACTTTATTGTCCCGAACTTTCAAACTGTTCAGCTATTGCGATAGATGGATTTCTATTGTATAATCTATCTTGAATTACTTACAGAAGATTAGCATACATACAAGGTATGCACATGATAACTATATATGCAAGCATCACATGCACTGCACTAGTAGACAAAATGGTTTGTTTATATAGAAATATCTAAGTGTGGGGTAAATAAATTAATTGTTAAAAGTATTAATTAATACCTAATTATGAAAGAATATAATAAAATATATAATAAAATATATTAAGTTAAGATTCAAAATGTAATTAAATAATAAACTATTATTATAATTAGACAACAGAAATATCGATTAATGAAATTTGTGGGAAATACATAAGGGATCTCGCAAGATTCTCCACTGAAATCATAAATAGGAGCTCAACTAATAAATATATATTTAATTGAAAGGATGAGTAACTTACTTAAATCATAAATAAGAGCACGTCTAATAAATGTTTATTTAATTGAAAGGACTTGTGACCAATTAAAATCATAAATATGAGCTCATTTAATTAATATATATTTAATTCAAAGGACCATTAGCCAACTCAGATAATAATTAAGAGATCGTCTAATACATATATTTAATTAAAGTGAAATGTGGCACACTTGGGTGTTAATATATACATTTGTATGGATAAGGCCAAGGTGGGATTTCTTTGGTGGGAAGAAAATATTCTCTTTTTAAAGAAATCTAAATGGAGATGAAGGGGGTTCCTTGTGAGTTACTTTGGCATGGTAAATTAGGAGAGGGAAAAGGGAACAATCATGGGGAGAAACTCTATCAATTGGAGAAAATTTGAGGAATGAGCATTAGGGCTAAGGATTTAGCTACAAGACTTGTGCTATGTTATTAGAGTTTTAGACACAAGGGGTAGAAGAATTTGATCTCAAAGTATTCCATGTCTAGGAGCCAAAGAGGTTGATCCAAGAGAGGTTTCGATAAATTGGTCAGTTTGGAAGCATGATCGCTAGACTTGGATTCAAACATAGATTAATGTCATGTGAGGATAAAAAATAATCAAGATAAAACCTGGTATTCGTTGATGTTTAAATTGTTATGTTTTGAATTTTATTTTGAATGGAATATGCTTAATAAAAACAAAAACTTAATACTAGGTCTTATGTCTAATATCCATTGCTTCATTCTCTTTATCATTCCAAGATTTTTTTTATCCAAAAATTTGACATCTTTTCTAACCAAAAAATTCTCATTAATTGTATTATACAATTTGCAGGCTTTGGCAATTTACTATAACCAATGAAAATGTGTTTTTCACTAGTACTTTAAGGTTTATTGGATATCTCTTTGGGGACATTTTCATATGAAATACAACCAAAAACCCTTAAATGAGATAGACACAAATTTGTATTGCTCCATTTTTCATGAGGCACTTTAACTTTCACACTATTTGTTGGAGATTTATTCAATATGTAGACTAAACAAGCAACAACTAAAAATGAAAAATCATTGGGAAATTTTCTGGCTTTGACAAACTCCTTGCCATCTTCATAATGGCCTTATTCTTCTATTAAAACACTCATTTTTCTATGGAGTATATATGGTGTAAAACTACCTTTTAATTCTATATTTTCTACAAAAAATTATAACTCCTTTGAGACAGGGTCTCCTCCTCCATCTAATCTAAGCACTTTGACATATTTACCACCTTTATCTTCTTCTACAACTTTAAATAATTTGAACTTCCTAAATGTATCTAATTTATTTTCTCAAAAAATACACCGAAATTTTCCTGTTAAAATATCAATAAATGTTATAAAATAGAATCGTCCACCAATATACTAAGTTTGGATGGGTCCACACAGGTTTCTATGGACACATTATAGATACTCTTTGGCTCTAAAGGAGATTTTTGGAAAGCTAGCTCTTTCATGCTTTCCAAGTACATTAGAGGAAATTTCAACCTAAAAGTGGTCTCCTAAGGGAAAATAAAAAAATTAATAAAAAATACCATGTAGAATTGTTTTTAATATTACTTTACTGACATCAATGTTTAACAATATTTATTAGCATGAGATTATTATACAGCTTGAGTGGGCCTAATGGTTAAGAGCATGTGTTTCCTCCTAAGAGGTCACAGGTTCAAAAGCAGAGGGTGGTAGAGTATGTATGCCTTCGTAGACTTAGCAGTCAAATCTTTGCGCAGAGGTGGGTCCCTTGTCCCACAAACAAGGGAGTCTCATACATCAATTTGGTGTTTGGCTTGGCTGTGACCTTAAAAATGGATATTATTATTTATTATTTTTAATAATAATAATAAAAAAATTTCTAATTTTTTACTTTTTTTATATCCTCAATATATGACACTTTTATTAAAATATTGTCTATAATTTTTATATTTAATTTGACTTTCTATATTTTATTTTATTATTTCTTTCTATAATTATATTTAAGTACTTTTGGTGTTTTTTAACAACATTGTCTCCTAAGGCACATTTCACTCAATATATATTTGTTTGGCTTGATATGGCATTTTTCTTGTGGAACATTTTTAGCTATATAACTATTTTATGTTTAAGTATATATTCTTTTTTTGCGAGAATCCTGTAATTTATCCTTTGTGGAATACACTTTTTACTATTTTATATTCAACTATTTTTTAACTATATTAACTATTTTATATTTATCTATAACCATATTTTATCTTTAACTATTGCACTATTATACATCTAATATTTAATATTTTGTATATATGTTTTTTTAACTATTTTATATTTAACTATGATTGTCTATATTTAACTATTTTTTTGGGCATGGTTAGTAATGTCAAGTGGGACCGCATTTTTCATTTATATTTTCACTAATATCAAGATTGACAATGCATTAATAACTTTTTCGATATTCTAATTCATATTGGTGAGGTAGGTAAATAAAATTAATAAAATATTCACAAATACCTAAATTAATAATAAAATGTTTTACGGATACCCAAATTCATAATATAATATTTCATAGATACCCAAATTAAATGATTTAAAAGTATTTAGGACATGCATCTCTTCTTAAATTTAAAGGATTTTGATTGTTTTACATATTATGACATGGAATTTATGTGAAAATTTTATGGGAACTTTAGTGGAATTTTGTGAATGATTTCAAATGTAATTTCTTCTTTCTGCATTCACTTTCATAGAGTCCATATTTTTTTGCAGTAATACAAAGTACTTTGGATTTATCAATCCAGATTCTACCTCTTGCACTCTCATTATGAGATTGTCTAGGTTGAACTAATTCCTCTCACCATGTTGGTTTAGTTTTTCCTTCTTCTTGATGATTCCCTCTAACTCTTTGGCATTTTCCTATACTTTCTTTGTTTATTCTTCTACCAATGGATGTCTAAGTATTGAAGGAATGTTATAAGGACTCCTCTTTCATGCTAATTCTTTACTAATGGAGAAAAAGAGATTCAATTAGTTCTTCTACCATTTGTTTGGATAGATCTTTGGACTCCTCTCTGGAAATGAAAACCATATCAAACTGCTTATGAAGGATTCTAAGAACCTTCTCCATGATTTTATAATCCTCAATCATCTCCCAAGGAGTCTTGAGTTGGTTGACAACTCCCATCACTCTCGTGATGACTTGGGTAAATGTTCTTTGCATCCTTCATCTTCAAGTTTCAAATGCTCTCCTCAAGGTTTGAAACTTCACAGTCTTCATTTTGTAATTATGGAGATATGCTAACTCTAGAATACTCTAAGCTTTCTTTACATTAGATTCTCCCATTATATTGGTAAATATTTAGTCATCGATCAAACTCTAGATCAAAAAATTGGTCTTGTTCTTCTTTTACCTCTTTTTTGCAAGTCAAGTTTTCTATGCATTAGATATGTCTGATAGAGTAGCTTTACTTGGATTTGAAAAGAAAATCTGCAATACTTCCAAACATTCTTGTTCATACAAAAAGGTAAAAATTCTCATGGATGATAACTCATAGTTCTTTCCAACAAGAACTAGTCCCTATAAATGACTAACATTAGTTGTAGAAGCCATTAAAAGATCTAATAAAACCAAGATAGCTTTTTTCATCTCCTTAGTATCCCTATAATTACACCCTTTTTAAGTAAAAAATACCTAACCAAAAAAAACTCAAGACCCTTTTCACTAATCAAGATTCTTTCCACAATAAATGAACTTATTTTTTAATAGTAATAAAATTTACCACATAAAACTAAGAGCTTTAAAATAAATACTAAGAGCATACATAAAGTTGTGACCTTCCATTCTTTGAAATTTTCCAAGCCAAAATTTATAAATAAAATTATTTTAATTGATAGTTACTCAAACCATGTAATATGTAATTTCTATCATGACAATTTTTTTGTACCAACCCAATGCAATGTTTATTAAAAAAAAAAACTCTTCTCTACCTTGAAATTATATGATGTTTTCTATTAGTGGTCTTGTATATTTCTCATCTCATAATAATTAGAGAACATTCTTGGAACTAGTAATGTTTGATTCCATATCATGTGGCATCCATGAATATACAAAAAATATTTTCCCTTCTTTTCCTTTTTTTTGGCACTAGTAAATGATGTCTAGGGCATCCAAATCGTTCTCTCAAGGGTCCAATGGGTGAAGTTTCTCCTCATTTTTTTTCTTCATCTCCTTTATTATCACATTTGATAGACTATATCTCTATCCATTAAACAATGGTTCAATCCCTCTCATCTGCACTGCAACAACCCATAGATCTATTGCATTCAAACCCTTAATATCCTTCTTCGTGATATGTTCTTCACTCTATGAAGAGGCTTAAGCCTACTTTGATACCATGTTAAAACTCACAAGCAAAGATAAGAATGAAACCAATTTGAAACTCATGGGGCATTACATGTCCTTCTCACCATTAAATAGATTTTACCTTAAGTCAAAAAAATTCTAAACTTATCTAGGACTAAGTGCTTCAAGATATGTCTGGGATTAAAAATAAGTTCTTCAAAATATTTAGACCAATAAGTTCTAGATGCATCTCAATGATAGATTCAACTAGAGTTTAGAGAGATCAATTGTCTTCGAGGGACAACCTTTTTCAAAATTTTATTCTAAATGACGTTTGCACCTCAAAATATTTGTTCCTTATGAGTTCTTGCTAGATCATCAAGTCACATCGGCACCATGTTACCATTCCATGCCACCAAAACCTACTTTTTTGCCACATCATCATGACACAACTACATAACAAACTAGCATGCCATACCACCAAGACCTCCCTTTATGCCATATCATCATGACACATCTAACAAGTCTTGGTACTGCAACAAGAATGATATATGCACAGTAAGCAATATTATACCTAGGTTTCTCTAAAGAATTGGGTTGAACTGAAGTGTATAAAGACCATTTTGCATCATTTCGAAGAAGACAAAATACTTAACTTTGAAAGAAAAAGAAATCATGGAAGCATTAATTTTCCTAATACATCAAGGAAACATTAATATAATTACATCAAAACAAAGGTTGTAAAGGAATCCTAATCTATTCTACCGAAGATAAATGACAAGAAAATAAACCCTATCTAATTCCACAAAAGTTGTGGCTCTAATATATGTTAAAAAGAATCAAGCCTACATTATTTCTATCAAAGTAAACACTATTATATTTCTAAAAACCATAAAATTCTCAAAGGAAATCATCGTCAACCATTTCTATGCTACTTAACTCTTAACAAAAACAGTAAACCCTAATTGTGTATTTAAGGCTACATTGACAAAAGGATGATGTACCAAGGGTATTTTGTCTATTCAAGTTGGATTCCAAGGATTAGGGGATGTTGTAAAGTGACGAAGAACAAAAAATAGGCTTAAAATAAAATTTTGGTCCAAGTTCTAATCCATTCCATCAAGTGATACACGATTGTTAGAGGAGTGCCATAAGATTCCTTATATTGCTACATGATTACATCTGAGAGTGATATAAGGGTTTTAAAAATTGTTCAAAGGTGGGAGAAGGTAATAGGAGGTTGTAGAAGAGTGTGATGGACCTTTCCAAGATTTGATCTACACAGTAGCCTGTATTGTACAATGGAAAAAGGTTAACTAATGATCTCTTATAGCTCTATGATGAATTTTTTTGTGGACAGATAGTTTGGATGAATGAATGGAAATGGGAAAGAGGGTGTTAAATGAGATGGTGTGGGTGATTCAAAATGATGATATTCTTCCTTGTAAACTAATAGATCCGACTTACACACAAAGTGATTATTTAACTAGCAAATGCATCATGATTAAAGGACTGCTAAAATGCTAATTATAGAAAACCAAAATGCATAGGAAAGGATGAGGTGAATTTAAAATAAGATATTCATATAAATATTTCATAAAATAAAGGCTATATTTTTTTTCTTGTTTACATAGGGCCTATATCCATTATTTTCAGGAGGGTTGGTTGATCAACCTGCACACACAAAAAAATTCACATAAATTGATTTGAAAAAGAGAGATACAACTAGGCTAAGTGAGAAAAATAATTGCATAATATAAAAGTTACAACAGAGGGGCTTGAGTTCTTGGGTTTTGCCCTAACCAAAGGAAATTAAAATCCCTTAAAAAACTCTCAGACTCAAGGAAAATATATGCTTTTCATTGATATTCTAAATTGTTCAAATACCTAACATGAAAAATGAAATAACAAGTAGCAAGCTCTACCTCTCATAGTCACTATCTTCCTTCAAAAGGTTGAATCCTACTCAGCTGCAAAGCTCGTCTATTTACACAAAAATGAGTTAGGGGAAACTCTTTGAAGGGATAGTTTCTTCCCTCCAAAAATCCTATAAAATTGGATCTAGACTCCTAAGATTATCACATTTACTGGGAGCTAATAGCTGCCAATAAGCCAGTTGAGTTATTGATGGGTTGATGCAGGGAACAAGCCTCCTAAGTTTCGTCTTTCTAGTCTCCAATGTGCTCCTACACAAAAAATGATTGTTTTCCTTCATATTTAATGGATTAGGCTACAACATATGAAAAATATTCTCTAACCTTCCAAGTGAACAAATTATAGCACAAAAATATATCATCAAATGCAAATAGAGAGGTTATATTATGTTGAACAATTGTTATATGGGCCTTGAATTATACCTGTTTGGGAGGCCCATCATACCCCATATTGAAAGTGTTTCTCATCCTTTGATAAAATTAGTCTTTTCACTACACTTCATTCATGGACCTGGAGGGCTCCCTAACATCCCAAGCCACCTCAAAAGGGATGCCTTCTTGAGGATGGAAACTTGCATTTTTCTCAATCTCTTCCCACTCTCTTTGTTCCTTTAGATGTTCCCTATTTTCTTGCGAGACCAATCGTATAGGATGGATTAAATTTATCCTAATCCAATAGATCCCTAATATTTGGACTATCCTCTTGTATAGAAGGGTCCTGTCCCTAACATTTCTTAGCCTTTTTGGAAAGTGATATTCTTTTATTTTAAAATTGTGGCAGAGTGTGCCACCTCCTCTGATAGGCTTGCACGATTTCATTTCCTAGTATCTTTAAGGTACCCTCAACGTGAAATATGGTCTTCTCTTGTTTCTCTATGTATTCTAGTGCCAACTTGGGGTCTTCAACAATTATTCTATGGTTACTGGTTATGAGGCGATGTCATGTTAACTCTGCTTTGATCCATAAGGGTTCATTCCCCGCCCTGTCCATAACCCTTTTGATTTCCTCAGCTCTAGCCTCTTCAAGGGTAATCCATGAACATGAAGCCATTAAATGCACATCCCCCATTATTGATTTGGAGTCCTAAAATTTCATGTTAGCTAGTATCAAATTTTTCATGTAAAATTTATGTATTTTAGCTCTATTCTCAACAATGGATTTATGATAAAATGCAATAAATTTTTTGTAATCTTGGAAAGGAAGAGAACCATTTTGGTCCTAGACCTTGATTTGAAATTGGTATGATTGTGCCTTTAGGAACATTGAATAAGTATTTAATGGATATTTGCACTAAATAGATGTCATGGCCAAGCTTTCCATGGTGGCAGGTCACTCCACTTTCTCCTACAACTAGGCCTTTAGCCTTCTATTCTTTGTTTGCAATTACTCCTTCATATTAGTTTCCTTTATTCTAATAGCAACCATTTCCTCCCCCATATTTTTCACCTTCTCTTCCATGATCCACACATATTCCACTCCCTTGGATTTTGTGATTTTCATCCACCTATGGGTCCTACCCCTTTCTTTCTCTAACTCAAAGAGGAGTGAAACTACAAACTGGGCAAGTATTATCTATCCTTCTTCAATAAAATTATAGTAGGACCCAAGGTTGGGTTGGGGATCTAGCTCTTGTAGGTCAGAATTTTCCTCTTTGACCTCTTATCTCTTTCTTGTAGTTATTAAGCACCTTCCTGTAGCAATGTTTTGCCTTCATATAGTAGTGTAGATTCTTATTGTAGCTTGATGGTCTATTTAGGAGTCTTGGTCCTCCTAGTGCTTGGTTTCTTTTGTGAGGGTTTTTTTGTAATTTTCCCTTAGTTTTGGTGGAGCTTATTTCTTCATATTTCTTCTTGTTTTTCTCTAATTTTCCCTCTTGATGGTTGGTTGATCCCTCAATGGTGATGGGGGTTATTGAGCATGGTTGAGGCTTCCCTTGACTTATGCTATTACTTCTCTTTTACTTGAAGTACATAAGGGGTTTTCTTGGATTCCTCACCTTTTGGTTTAGCAATGGTAATTAGGGTTTCTAGGGTGGTAGAAACTTCTTCTTCTATATTCCCCTCTAAAGTACTTTCCTTCTACTCCCTTATCCTTCTCTTTTGTGGCCTAGAAGATGTCCCAATGGCCTGTATAGTCGTTTATTACACTATTTGTGTTAGAGGAGGTTTTATTAGGTCTTTCCTAGGTATTGTTCTTTTAGTTTTTTAGCACAATTTAGGTCTTTTCTTCCCCTTCTTCCTCATTGACTTCCTTTTCTAGTTTTTGATTGGGCTCATCTCCTTCTCCTCTATCCTCTTCTTATTCTTAATTAGCATATTCTTATCCTTATTCTCCTTTAGCTTCTTCTTTTGTAGATCCCTTCTTTGTTGATTCTTCTCCAAGTTCTAATTGGGTTTGTGATTGTGTTTCAATCAAGGCCTCCCTATCCATGTCCACAAAGTTAACCCATGTCAGATGGTTTTGAAGACCCTCCAAAGCGTCTATGACAATTAATATTATGATCCCATGGTGTTTCATGTATTGATGTTACCATCCTCTTACTCTTTGCTATCACCCGAAAAATTATCACCTAGCTATTTCTTACTAGGTGGATCAAAATACACCATGTACGATTAATATTATCATGGTAAACCAACTTTCACTATGGGAAATAATTTAGTAAACCATTTTTCTTAAATTATTTCTCCTTAAAATTCAAAAACCTTGTGAGAATAATTGAATAAATCACTATTTATTTAATTTTCTCTAGAAATAATTATTAAATAATTATTTGATAATTATTTATTAATTACTTTTGACTTAAACACCTTGGAATAATTAAATAAATCACTACTTATTTATTATTCCTTATTTATTCCATATTTGCCTTGTGAGATAATTATTAAATAACTATGTCATAATTATTTCTTTCTTCATTCTCACAAAGTGACTAATAAATTATTTTAATTACTTCAACCACTTTCTAAATAAAGGTATTTGAGCATTTTGAATATCTTTTCCCTCTCAAAAAATATATGAAGTATTCACAATGAATAGATTTTGATTTGGTCAATAATATTTTATTATTTTCTAATTCCTAATTTAGCTCAATACTTTGTTATAAATAGAGGTTTTTCTATTCATTATTGACCATGACCACTTTCATCATCACCATTATTGTCTCATTACATTTGAGATCCCACTTGAGTTCAAGCCACTTTTTTTTTCTTCCCATTGCAAGTTGAGAGAGAAGCACGCAGTCAAAGCACAAGGACAAGAAAAGGACCTATCCCATGGAGGGGGGACTATAGACCCATGTTGTAATTTCTCCTCACCAGGTGTTTTAATAAAATTATCATTTGATTATGTTCTTCATTCGGTTATTGCAAATTAATTTCTTGTTTTAATATGTTTTTGTTTGCAAGATCTGTTTTCTTGTAGGGTTTTCTTCATTTTTCATTGTTGATATGAAGAATAGTCAACCATCTTTCGTTGTTAGGGTTGCATGTAACTTGTAGCTTAAGTGAGGCATTTTTGGTACACATACTAAGAACTTTCATACTAACAAATGGAGACTCCACTGGTGTAGTAATTCAAAACCTTGGTGACTATTGTTTCAACTATTTTTAGTGTTTCTTCATAATTTTTATTCCTCTCAAATTTTGTTTTTAGATCTCTTCTATTTTATGGAAAATTTTACACTTTTGTTGGGGTTTCGCATCTTTCTGCAGATCACAAGTACCAGTTAAGCACGAGACGCCACAATCTGGGTCTGATCTTCCGAGCGAGATAAGCGGGAACAAGGAACACATTTTGGCCCTTTTTCTGTGCCCAATGAACTTTTCATCCCATAAACAGTGACGAAAACACTTTTCAAGTCAGTTTCTACACTGCAATTTTTCATATTTTTCTAGATTTTGCCGAGATTGTTTGGTGTGTGTCGGGAAGAGTTTGTGTTATTTATTGAGTCACTTATAGGCCTATATCCATTTAGTAATCTCCCATAGAGGAAGGGAAAATCCCCCTAGGGCTTAGAGTACACCTCCACCATTTTGGAAGACAATTGTTGAGTTGAGGAGTCTAGTAAGCAACATTTTCAACCACTATTTTTCTATGTTTTATCAACTATTTTGTAGTCATTTAAGATAGGTTTTTACAAAACTTTATTCCCTTTAGAATCTTGTCTTTATTTCCCCCTTTCGGATCCTCTAGTGTATCCTTTATTTTACAGCCTCTTTTCTGTGTTTTTCCAACATTTTCACCTCTATTTTTTGTTGGTTTTTTGCTCCACCTTCAACAACCTTTTTTCCTTTAGATCCCGATCCCTTAGATATTATATCTTTTAGCCATTTCGGGTGTCTTTGAGTTGGTTGTTTTCTCTCATTTTTATTGCTTATTTATTTCCTTCTTGGGTGGGGGGTTGAGTGCTTCAGTTTTCCATTTATTTTATTGTTAATATTCAATACTATTTATAGTTTATGCACTTTATTTTTAGCAGCACTGGCATCATCAAAACATGCATAGTTAACTCTTCCACTTGACACATTTTTCACGCATGCACACCCTAAGAAAACATGAGCTTGGTTATGACCTCCAAGCCAAGACTTGAAACAATCCACCATAATAACCTAACTCACATAAATTAAAACCACTTTGGCACTAGGGCCAAAAAAATCCTTGTAGTTAGGTGTAGGATTAGTGGGATACACTTCCAATAACACCCCTTGATCCCTTAGATTGAGACATATAAATTTGACATATTAGGGATCCTAAAATCCTTCACCATCCCAAAATCCAAAGCTAGAGCATTTCAGAAACCTGATTTAGAGGGGGTTAGGCTAGATCACCGTGTGAGCGGTTCTCGTCAAAGCTACCCAACTCGTGGTAGGGAATTGTGTCATATTTTATCACCAAGAAGCTAAAAAATCAACCACCCCTATGAGACGAAGGTAACCTTAGTATCTAATCTTATGAAAATTCCCTATAGGATTGGTTGTGGGAAAGGAGTTGGTACTCTATCCCTCCTTTCTCTAGAAAACTCTACTTGTGGGGATTAGATTATGCCAAGTAAGAAGTCTCTTGGAAGGCCATTTGAAATAGTAATTAGGATTGGTTTTAGGATTTGGATCACCTTAAGGCTAGAGGTTGATTTTTCTTTGATGCGATGTGTTTTCTTGAATTAGAGTAGCATATCATTATAGTTAGTTTAAACTTGGAACCATTGCACTAGGTATTTGCTTTCTTTTTGTTACTCTTTTCACCTATCATCACCCTTTAGCCTCTTGAGTCATATTAGTATTGACAGTATTGTGCCCCATAGAGTCTTGTCATGGAGACTTCGTGGCCTCCACCCTCGGTTTCCTTTATGACATCTTACTCCTACTCATCGTGTTTGAACCCATCATCCTAATCCTCCATTGAGTCCCCATACTGATTCTAGTTCTTTTGACTCTTCCAGTTCTTCTTCTAATTTCGCATCATCCCAACCCTACACCACCACCATGCTATGCACTAATGTGGGTGGTGGAAACCTAGGTGGTAAAAAATCTCTTAACCAAGGTAACCCTACTTGTGGAACCTCTACATGTATGGCCACTAATGCACTATTGCTTCCCTATATGGCTAGTTTGATCCTCCTTGACTTAAGGCAACTCATCAACGATCCTCTTTTCCATAACCAGAATTGGCCTCCCATGCCCACCAAGATTCCTTCAGACATTCCTAAGTTTGAAGGTAATCTTGTAGAATACCCTAAAAAACATGTTAAATATTTCAACATGTGGTGTTTGTAGGTTTTAACCCTGTAAAAAAATTACCTGCATACTAATTCTAAAAACAGAAAATAAAAAATGACGAGAACATAAAACATAAAACAAATATACACAAATATTTTCCTCTAGATCCCAAAACTAGGACTACTGGATTGATTTTTCATTATGTTCCTTTCAATGTTACAATACATATATATACATGATGAATCATTCATAAACCCCAATCCATTAACCCTATATTAGAACATAACTGTATTTCCCTTGACTAAATCCACAAAATACCATGGCAAGAAAACCATAACGCAAAAAACCCTATGCAAAACCCATGCAAAAAACCATAGGTAGGATTGCCCACCTAATATAGGGTCCAAAAAAAATTCCCAAGCATTTTCCAACATTCTCCCACTTGTTGTTTTGTTTTCCACACAGGGGTTCACAGGAGAGCTTAGTCATTGGTCCATCCCTGCAACACCCATTTTTCTTTACACCAAGAGAACTTCTGAGTGTTCACAAAATTTGCAAATGCATCTGAAAGATTCTTCAAAGTGTCCAACTTTACTAGCAACACCCTTTTGTCCTCAACCATACCCCTCACAAAGTGATATCAAACATCAATGTGCTTTGTCTTTGAATGATTAGTATGGTTATTTTCCAAGAAAATTTCACTTTGGTTGTAATAGTCTATCCTTATATCTCATTGTACTAACCACATACTTGAATACAATCTCTACAACCAAACCGCTTCTTTCTTGCATGAGTGGATGCCATGTATTCTGCCTCTATAGTTGAAAGTGCCACTACAAGTTGTTTCTTGCTCGTCCAACTGACTCCTCCTCCAAACAGGTTAAACACATACACACTTGTAGATATTCTCTTATTTATATACCTAGCCCAGTCTGCATCAACAAAGCCACATATTTCCAAAACTTTGTCCAAACCTGGTTTTCCTCGGTAGCACATACCATAATCACTATATGCGCGTAAATACCTGAAAACTTGCTTCACTATTGTCCAATGCTCCTTCTCTGGTTTTGACATAAACCTACTCAATACTCCCACTCCATGTGCAATGTTTGGTCTAGTATAGACCATTGCATACATCAACCTCCGACTACAATTGTATATGTAACATGGTACATGTTCTCTTCCTCTTCTTGTGTCTTGGGACATTGTTCAACAGATAAATTTACACCTATAGGAATAGGAACCTTCACTAGTTTAATATACTGCATATTAAACCTCTATAGTATTGTCTCAATATACTTCCTCTGCTTTAACCAGAGATTCCTCTTTGCTCGATCTCATTTAATTTCCATGCCCAAAAGATAGTTTGCAGCACCAAGATCCTTCATGTCAAATTTGGAGGACAACTAGGTCTTCAAATCCTAGATAATTTCTTTGTTATTTCTAATCAACAACATATCATCCACATATAAGACCAAATAAATAACAAGGTTACCAATTAATTTAAAATACACACAGTGATGTGCTTTGTTTCTGGTGAAGCCAAGCCCATGTATATATGTATCAAATTTTTGATACCACATCCTTGGTGATTGTTTTAAACTTTAGAGAGACATTTTTAACCTGCATACTATTTTTTTCTTACCCTTCACCACAAAGCCTTCAGGTTGCTTCATATAGATCTCTTCATTGATATCCTCGTGAATAAATGTTGTCTTCACATCCATTTGTTCTAACTAAAATTCAAAAGTAGCAACAATAGATAAAAGTAATATAATAGAAGCTACCCCTGCAATAGGAGAAAATATATCACCAAGATCAATTCTTGACACCTGGGAATAACCTTTTGATACCAACCAAGCTTTTTATTTTTCCACCTTGCCTTTTGCATTAATATTCTTCCAATAGGTTTCCTTCTAGCTGACAATTTCACTAGATCTCAAGCCTCATTTTTGTCCAATGATTCATTTCATCAACCGTGGCCTCTTTCAAAAGTTTTCCATCCTATAAATATACTGCCTCCTTGACTATTCTTGGATCATCATCAGTAATATATAAAGAAAAATTTAAACAAAAAATAGATGGACTGTACCTTTCTAGCTACCTTCTTTCTCGAAATAATCTTCTCACCGCTGGAGTTTGTGGCTCTTCATCTTCTAATTCTTGTTCTGTTGTAGAGTTTGGTTCTTCCTCCTTTAGCTCAAACTTTATCTTATCAAGTTCCTTTGGTAGGACTTCATGTTTAATAACATATTTCACCTCTCTAAATACCATATCTCGGTTTTACACAACCTTCCCTGTTTCTCGGTTCCACAATTTATAACCTTTTAACCCATCCTTATACCCAATAAAGATGTACCTTTCATATTTACTATCCAACTTGGTTCTTTTCTCATTTGGGACATGTACATATTCATCACAACCAAATACCCTCAAATATGAAAGAGAGGGTTTCTTACTAGTCCATACCTCATGTGGAGTCTTATCCCCCAATGTTGATGAAGGTGGGTCTATTAACCTGGTAACATGTAGTCTCCACCACCTCTGCCCATAATTCCTGTCCTAACCCGACATCAGTGAGCATGCTTCTCTCCTTTTCCATCAACATCCTATTCATTCTTTCTGCAACTCTATTTTTTTGAGGTGTGTAAGGATTAGTCTTTTTTCATCCTATACCAAACTTCTTACAGAATTCTTCAAATTCAATCTTGCATAATTCTCCACCATTATTTGTCCTCAACACATTTATCTTCTTCTCTATCTAGTTTTCCACCAAAACCTTAAATTCTTTAAACCTGTCAAAGACTTCAAATTTCTTCCTGAGGAAATATATCCATGTATTTCTTGAGACGTCATCTATAAATGATACATAGTACACATACTTACATAGTGATGGAACCTACATAGGTTGAAACACATCATTGTGCACAAGCTCAAATATCCCTTTCACCCTCTTCGCAGTAGAGGGGAAACTCACCTGATTTTTCTTTCCATATAAATAATGTTTGCAAAAATCGAAATCCAGAGAGAAATTAGACATACCATCTACCATAGTATTACCATGAAGTATTTGAAGACCCTTCTCTCCAATAGGTCCAAGCCTTTGATGCCATAGCATGGTCTTTTCTCGAGAGACCAATAGATTTGATGCTCCAATTTCAGGGACCACAGAACTATTGCGCTTATCAATAATAATGCTACCATAATCTTGTACAAAGTTCCAATCCAAAGTCCCCACATCAATACTAGTTCTCCCCAAACCATCTTGCATGTATATTTTTCAAACATTGTTTTTATACCTACATCATTCATCTTGCTTACAGAAATAAGATTTCTCGCTAATGCAGGAATATGCATAACACTCATAAGTTTTATAATCCTTCCACCTTGCAACTTCAGATTGACATTTCCATGTCCGATGATTATATCCTTCCTAACATCCCCTAAGAAGACATCAACACTATCATATTTATCATAATCGCAGAGCCACTCCTTATGGGGAGTGAAGTGAAAAGATGCACCTAATTAACTAAACCATACCTCATGATCTACATGTGTACTTGAAGAATTTTCCAATTACACATCCCCACCTTCACCCGACGTTATTTCACCTCTGCAAAAGGAGGATCATTAAATAATTTTCCATTATGAGATTTAGATCTACAGTCATTTTTGAAGTGCCTTTCCATTCTGCATTTCCAGCACCTTCACAGGTTTCCCTGGAGATTTAGATCTCCCTATAGATTTATATCACCGACTCGAGGACTTATTTTTGTTTTTGTCCTGGGACCGTCCTCATATAGACCCTCCATATTTTTCCATCTCATCTCCTTTGATAGAAAGGATGATAGTATTTCATCAAACATCAAGGTAGTTGTATTGCTAACTATTCCAACAACCAAACTATCCCATGAACCTAGTGGAGAATAAAAAAACTGATGCACTTGTCTTCATCTGAAATTTTAATATCAACAGATCACAACTAGCTCACCATAGTATTAAATGATTTCAGATTCTCTGTGATTGAGTCTCCATCTTTCATCCTTAGGTTATACAATTTTTCCATAGGAATAGTTTGTTCACCAGAGACTTAGATTAGTAAAAAATCACTAACTTGTCCCACAAAGACTTTGTCATAGGTTCCCCTGATATATTCAACAATACTGAATCTGAGATACACAACTGAATTTTTCTCTTTTCCTTCTAATCCAACTTCACAGAAGTCTTCATCTAACATTTTGGTTGGTTTGGTACTTGAATCTACCATGATCCATTCATATTTATCAACTAGCGGATCCTCCATCTTGAGTTTCCACAACTCAAAACTATGACAATTAAATTTCTCGATCTTTATCTTTACACTGCTTGTCATCTTATTTCACTGCAACAATTGATCCCGCATATCTCCCACTAAATAGGGTCTACCACAAGCTCAAGAAAAACCCCTCAACAGTAAAGGTGTTCCATTGAAGCTGAAACAACTTTGATACCAAATGTAGGTGTTAACACTGTACAAAACTTACCTACATATGAATTCTAAAAATAGAAAATAAACAATGGTGAGATCATAAAACATAAAACAAATATACACAGAGATTTTCCTGGGAACCCAAAACCACGACTACCAGATTGATTTTTCATTATGTTCCTTTAAATGTTATAATACATAGATATACATGTTGAAGCATTCATAAACCCCAATCCTTTAACCCTGGAGTATAACATAAACATAATTACCTTGACTGGATTTACAAAATTCCATTGGAATAAAACCATCACTCCCAAAACCATGTAGAAAACCCATGCAAAAAACCATAGGTAGGTCCGCCCACCTAATATAAGGTCCAAAAATATTTTCCTGAGGCGCTACCTCGGACCTTGTGCAGGGGGGCTACCCAACATTCTCCCACTTGTTTGATTTTCCACACAGGTGGTCACAAGAGAGCTTAGTCATTGGTCCAACCCTGCAGCACCCATTTTTTCTAGTACACCAAGATAACTTCATCAATGCTCACAAACTTCATCAATGCATCTGCAACAATCTTCAAAGTGTCCACCTTTAGCAGCAACACCCTTTTGTCCTCAACCATATCCCTCATAAAGTGATACTAAACATCAATGTTCTTTGTCTTTGAATGACAAGAAGGGTTCTTTGCTAATAAAATTGCACTTTGGCTGTCACAATCTATTATTATAGATCGTTCTACTAGCCCCATACTTGAAAAAAAGCTCTACAACCAAATTACTTCCTTCCTTACATGAGTGGTTTCCATGTATTCTGCCCCTATAGTTGAAAGTACCACTATGAACTGTCTCCTACTCATCCAACTAATTTCTCCTCCAAATAGGTTAAACACATACCCACTTGTAGATCTTATCTCATCTAGATCTCTAGCCCAGTCTCCATCAACAAAGTGACGAATGTCCAAAACTCTATCCAATCCTGATCTTCCTTAGTAGCACAGACCATAATAACTAGTGCCATGCAAATACCTGAAAAACCACTTCACTGTTGTCCAATGCTCCTTTCCTGGTTTTGACATAAACCTCCTCAATACTCCCACTTCATGTGCAATGTCTGGTATAGTACATACCATTGCATACATCATGTTACTGATTGCACTTTCATATGGAACATGGAACATGTCCTCTTCCTCTTCTTGTATCTTGGGAGACTATTCAACAGATAACTTTATCCTGAGGAAATATCAAAGACTTCAAATTTCATCTTGAGGAAATATATCCATGTATTCCTTGAGAAGTCATCTATAAATGTACATAGTACACAGACTTACCCTGTGATGTAACAGACAGAGGTCCAAACACTTCACTATGCACAATCTCTAATATCCCTTTCGCTCTCTTAGCACCAGAGGGGAAACTCACACGATTGTTCTTCCCATATACACAATGTTCACACAAATTAAAATCTAGAGAGAAATAGACATACCTTCTAGCATACTATTTCCATGAAGTATTCAAAGGCCCTTCTCTCCAATATGTCCAAGCCTTTGATGCCATATCATGGTATTTTCTCCATATACCACTAGATTTTCCTGCTCCACTTTCAGGAACCACATAATTGTTATGCCCATCAATAACAATGCTACCTAGAAGCTTGTACAGAGTTCAATTCCGAACTTCCCGCATCAATAGCAGTGCTTCCCGAACCATCTTGCAGGTATCTTCCTTGAACACTGTTTTTACACATACATCTTCCATATTTCTTACATAAATCATATTTTGGCCAATGCAAGAATATGCATAACACCCAAAAGTGTTCTAATCCTTCCACCTTGCAACTTTAGCTTGAATTTTCCACGTATGATGATTCTAGCATTCTTTCCATCTGCTAATAAGATTTTATACCTTGGGAGACAATCTCTATATGAAAGGAGATCAGTTCCAAATAAATTTATTCCGAACTGTAAAGGGATTAATTAATTGTCCCATCATTTCATAAAACTTTGGAAATTTGATTAAAACCCTTTAACTTTTCATATATGAACAATGTTTCTAAAGTGGCTGTTAGAAAATTAGATATTACAGAGTAATGGAACACATAAAATATTGCAGAAATATAGACACAAAAAATACATAAAACAAGAGAGACATAGATATACGTGGTTCACCCAGTTTGGGCTACATGCATGGAGAAACAACTAGTCCTTCTTTTATTATATTATCTAGCAAACTGAAGAGATACAACCTACAACAGATCCACTGTAACACCCTCTTTGCTCTTAATCTCCTCTCTCTTCCTCACTCAGAATACATATATACATAGACGCAATACAATTCCCTCATATATAGTGAGGGGTTGCCTTCTAGGGCAAAAAAACCCTAAATTAAACATAACTTCTATCGTCAGATCATCTGCCTAATGAATAGCCCGGATTGACTAGAAATTACTAGACTTTTACAAGGCAATTTTACATCTATTTTTTAGCTTTGGGGGTGCTACCCTCGAAAACCCCAGCCGGGGGGGATTGCCCCCCTAAACCCCCACAGGGGGGACAAGCCCCCCCCCCGTGTGGAGGGGTGTACAATATTTTTTGGGTATACATCCGACTGATACCTTTGAATATAGAAGATAATCAAGCTCCACACCCAACAATCTCCTACTTAGAGACCGATTATAGCAACTCCACTGCTGCTTCATTTGCTAGACAATGACTCCACTTTGGACCTGGCTATTTCTCATCTTCTTCATCATACTTGATGACTAATTGAAAATGAGCATATTCTTAGTTTCTCCCTGGTTACAACTTTTGCTAGCATATCTACAGGATTCTGGCTAGTGTGTATCTTTTCCAGCTTCAACTATCCATCTTCCAATGCTGACCGTATGAAATGGTACTTGAGCTATATATGTTTAGTCTTGGAATGAAATGCATAGTTCTTTGCAAGATGTATAGTACTCTGGTTATCACTGTATAACCTTCCCAACTCCTGCTTCTTACCCAATTCATCCAGAAACCTTTGTAACCAAATCATTTCTTTACTAGCCTCTGTAG
>APFE030488282.1:36804-56940 GCA_000404065.3 Pinus taeda
CCCGCGTGGAAGCTTGTATAATCTTCCTGGGGTATACATTCGGCTGAGACCTTTGAACACAGAAGATAATCAGGCTCCACACCCAACAGTGGCCTTATGATGTTGAATACAAATGAAGAAAGAGCAAAAAGAGGGGATGGTGGAAAATTTTAGATAATAGGTTGCCTTGCATAGAATATTTTATCTTCAACTTTAGAAGAAACATGATTAGCATGTAATGAAATTTAGAAAAGAGGCACGCATCATTAAGTGTTTTTAAATTTAATTCATAAAAACTCAAACTCACAACACTGTAAAATCAAAGTGCAACAACTTCATTACTCTTTTTTAAGAATAAAAATTAACACAAGATGAAACATGAAAGACTTATCGTACCCAACAAATTTTGGAATCACTATGAAAAGTTTATTCATTAACACATGAAAAGTGAAAGAACAATATTGTAATTGCCTCTGAGGTCCAAAATTTTGGAACCTCCAAAATGCCTTAGAAAGTTTTTTTTGTACAAAATTTCAAAAAGGACAATTATAAGATTGTCAACCTTCTAAACTACTATAGGACCAACTATCCTCCTATTCAAATATTACATTTAGAAAATAATATTACATTGAAATAAAACATTTCTATTAAACATTATAAAACTTTATCATTAAAAAAAACTATTTTTCATCGGATGATTTGTGACCCACGAACAGAAGAAGGTCCTCCTCTTGCATTGGTTTCTTGGGGTGAAATCCATTCTCTGCAATTTTTCGAGATATGTAGTTTTTCATTTGAGTTGTTAATAAACTTGACATGGGCAATTCTGAATTCAGTGATTTTTCTATATGTAGGTTGGCGATGGTATACAGTGTTGACTAGGATGTTTTCTAGCGAATTTGGAGGCCATCATAGTGAGAGAAGGCAATAAAAGTACATGAAAATGATTTGAAATGGGGCTTTATAGGTTAAATGGAAGAATGGGAGGGGAAAAGAAAATTCAATTCTTTAGTAGAATATTCATTTTTTTGTAGAGTGAAATAAATGAATGAAATGAAATCCATGAGTGACAGGTGGTGGAGGGAAAGGTTACATGGCGAGAAGAGTGGTGGGGGCAACCTTGCTTGCTGACAACATCACGCTCGCTTGCTGATGACACCGCGGGGGAAATCATCAGTACGAGACATCTCCGAAGGAGTTCCTCTACAGTCAGTACGACTCGTAGATTTAAAGTCAACAAGTTCGTTTGAAAATCCTTGAGGAGGTACACCTCTCGTTAACTTTTAGACAATTTTTGATGTCAGGTTTTTTGCATCATGTGGGCCCTGTCACACAATTCATTCTACTCATGTACATGCTTATCCTTTAACCTTTGACCACTGGTAATACGACCCATTGTCAAGCTTTTATGATTGTGCTAATTTTGATTAGCACACTAAACTTGGATTATTATTTAAAAAAAAACACTTCATTAATAAAACAACCCCAAGCACTTTCAACTCCTATATTTTTCTCTTTTTCTTGGATATTTGTTTTTTTTTTTACAAAAATATGCTCTAGACATCTTGATAGGAAAAAATTAAAACAAGTTACAAAATCTAGCTCCACCTAGGGATAGTGCTTTTCAAAGAGAAAAACACTAAGAACCACAGATTATTGCCTTCTCCTTGGTCATGGAGTCAAATTGCAACTTAACACATTACAATTGATAACTCACCAAAGTATTAACAATGGCCACACTGGTATATACAGTGATGTGAATAATTGAAACTCAATGCTGCAAGTAATGTTTGGGGTATTTCCCATTCATTGGTAGTTGTATAAGCTCACCATCTAGATTTTTAATAACAAAGGTGTTGTTTGCTCTAGATTTTGCTATCTTTAAGGGATCAAACCACAAAGGGTCAAACCTTCCGTGTTTACCTTTGTCTTCTCTCCTTATATCCCATATGAGTACTAGATATCCAAGCTGAAAAAAGATATTTTTGGATTTTTTGTCAAACCTGTTTCATTTTCTCCTAATAACTAATTAAATTCTCCATGACTTTCTCTCTATTTTCATTTAGCTGTATCAACTGGTTCATTCTTCTAATCAGGGCACTTGATTCCTTATGAACATCTTGGAAAAATGCTACAACAAGTTTTACTAATTGGTCAAGAAATAAAGAAATTGTTCCATATATAAGCTCAAAAGGTGACTTCCCAGTGGACCTTCTTGGACTTACTCTACTTTCCCATAAAGAAAACTTCAGTTTAGTATCCAATTTCTTTTGATTTTCTGCAATAGTCTTCTTAAGTATCTTCACCAAAGTTTTGTTAGAATACTCTAATAACCCATTCCCCTTAGGGCGATAGGTAGTAGAGTGAGACAATATTACGTTATACTTTTGATAGAAATCAATTAATCTTGCAAATTTAAAAACTTGTGCATTGTCTACTACTAACCTTTTGGGACAACCAAACCTGCTGAAGATATTATCCTCCAATAACTTAATCACCACTAAATCATTTGCTCTTCTTGTTGGGATAACTTCCACGTATTTGGTAAAATAGTTTGTGCCCGTCAAAATCCACTTATACTATTGACTAGATGATGGATTGATTTCCCCTATGAAATCCAATCCCCATTGCATGAAAGGTTCCCCCAAAAATGCAAGAATTAAAGGGAATGGTGCCAGTATTTTATTCTCAGCAAAAATTTGACATTTTTAACAACTCCTTACCAATATAAAAACATATGAAAATATAGAGGGCCAGAAAAAACCAACTTTTAATATTTTATGCATTGTTACCTTCCATCCATAGAGACCGCCACAAAGACAACAATGATATTCATTTACTATTTCAACAGTTTATCCTTGTGTAAGACAAATTAAAATGACACCAACTAGATCTCTCCAGTATAATTTCCATTTATTATCACATATTTATGAGCCTTGACTCTCAAAGTTTTATAATTAGATCTACCTAAATTGGGAGGAAAATAGAGAAAACATAGAAAATGTACAATTTCTTTATACCATTGAGAACAAATATATTTATACTGAATTTTGTTATCAAGCTCTATATCTTTACCCTATTCTGCAATGACATTATTCTCGTCAACTTCAGCGAGCAAGTTTATTCCCATAGCTTGAAAATTTATTTCTGTCAAAATAGTTTCCAAGCCTTGTCCTTTCACCAACTTAGTTGGTTTTATATCCATGCCATATTCTTGAATCCTTGCTATCCATGGCCCTCTCTTTCCTTCAATATCACTTTGAGTCAATACATCTTTCACAACAGCATTAGGAACATAAGAAATAATTTGTGATTGAAGAATATAGACCCTAAAATCTTTCAGTGATTTGACCAGAGCATAAGCTTTCTTTTCTAAGATATTGTACTTCATTTATGCAACCCTTAACACCTTGCTAAATAATGCCATAGGATGTTCCTTTTTCTCTTCATTTCTCTGTAAAAGCACTACTATAATGGTAGAAGAAGAAGCAAAAGAAAAAATCTGAAAAGGATTTGTATAATGAGGGGTTACCAACACAGGAGCTTCTTGAAGGGCCTCCTTGACCCTTGAGAAAGACTCCCTCGTGCATCTAACTTCTACACATTCTCTAAACATATCAATGATTTCCTTAGCAATCTCTGCATAATTTGGAACAAATCTTCTAAGGAAATTTATTTTTCCTTGAAAGCTCTGAATCTCCTTTTTATTCCTTAGAAGAGTTGCATTTTTAATTGCTTCCACTCTCTTCGGGTCTATTTAAATTCCTTCTTTGGACACAATGTGGCCTAATAATATTCCTTCCTTTAAATAAAAATGAGATTTTTTAGGATTTAAAGATAGGCCAAACTTTCTACACTTCTAAAAATTTTGGATCAAATGCTCTAAATGCTCCTCATTTGATCTGGATAAAACTATAATATCATCCAAGTAGATTACCACAAACATATCTTTTTCTCCTACAAAGGCTATATCCATATCCCTTTGAAAAGTGGCGCCAACATTCATTATTCCGAAGGGAACCTTTTCATACATAAAAGTGCCCCATGGAGTTGTAAAATCTGTCTTCTTTTGATCTTCTTTCTCTTTTGAAATCTGGTTATAACCAGAAAAAACCGTCAATCATTGATATCCTCTATGATCCTGTTACTTTCTATAGGATATGATTTATTTTAGGTAGAGGATAGTTGTCTTTCAACGATACCTTATTCAAATTTCATAAATGAATGCACAACCTTATTTCTCCATTTTTCTTTCTCAGAGGAGCTAAAGTAGCTACCCTCTCTAAATATCTAAGAGGAATAATTATTTTTACTTGCAATAACTTCTTTATTTCCTTCTCTATTGATGGGAGCAACAAGGGGTTTATTTCCCTTAATTTCTTCTTATAATCTTTTACCCTGGTTTTAAAGGAATCTTATGCTAAATAATACTAATTTCATATGTTTTCAAATCTTCATATCACTAGGAAAATACATCAACAAACATTTTGAAAATATTTACATCTCTCTTTTTAAAGTTCTGTGGAACATCCTTAGCCAACCTCACCATCTTTGGTTGTTGTTGTGTTCCCACATTACAATCTTCGAAGTCTTCTTCTAAGTGTGTTTTCTTAGGATTGACTGCAACATCATTCGAATGAAACAATCTCTCCAAAGGTATGAAGCCTTTTGGTATCACATTGTCCTTAAGGTGTAATATCTTTTGATTTCCTATAAAATATTTATAAGACAATCCATCCTTCTATTCTCCTTTAGTTTCTTCTTCCTGATCAATCTCCAAATTGGGAAACTCACCAATCATTTCCAGAAATTCTTTGATCTTCTCTTCATCTTCAAACACTTGCCAATGTTTTATATTATCTAGAATAGATGGCATGTGTCTGATTTTGAGTTCATATCTTAGCCTGGGATTCAGAGGAGGCTTGAAAGTACTAGCTGCAATTGCTAAAAAATCAGCCAACCTATTTTCATCTATAGATATAAACTATATATCGAAAGCAACAAAGAATTTATCTACCAGATCCAAGACTTCATTTATGTAAGGCTTCAATCTTGGATGCCTTGCTTGACATTTATTATTGATCTCTTTAACTACTAATTTTGAATCTCCATAAACATAAATGCATTGTATTCCTAAATGTCTAGCAGTTTGCAAACCAAGAATCAAAGCTTCATACTCAGTAATGTTATTTGTAGAGTCAAATTCTAACTTATAAGAGAAGGGCATGAAATGACCTTTTGGGGAAACCAAAAGCACTCCTACTCCACTTCCACCTCTTGAGTAAGCACCATCAAAATATAGCTTACAGACTCCACTGACTACTAGCTCCTTATTTTTAATTGTTGAAGGGAGCTACACTTTAGTGTCTTCAGTAATTTCTTCTGTTTATTGTAACATTAAACAAGAAAAGTCATCCTTTTCCTGGCTATAAATAAAATAATTACTAGAACCCTCCTTTTTAATTGTTTTGAAAAACCTGGTCTCTCTGTATAATCTTTTTTCTTCACCACCAAAAACAAGAATTATGGCATATGTAAAATCCAACTTCAACACTCATCCTAATTTGGCTCCCTGGGTTCTAGATAAGAGAATTCCAAAACATGTTGGAATGTTTTCAACCACTACATCCATCACAATTCTTCTGGATTGAATTTGAGCCAGAGAAACCACCAAGTCCTTAATCAATCCTACACACTTAACTTTCTTAGAATCAAAATAATAAAGATCCTTGTAAGGCTTAGTGATCTACATGTTCAACTGTTTCATAAATGAAAGAGGCATTAAATTGTGAGAGGCTCTAGAATCCAACATAGATTTGTGAAGAATAAAAGTATGCACCAATAGAGAAGTATGGAAAGGAGGAGTAGAATAATCAACTTCTTCCATGTGGGGGCCAAACATTACCACTGGTGTGTCCTCCTGCAAATTAACTATGTCCGCTGCATGGCTATCTCGTGAAACATTTATAAAATCATAGACTTGTTTCTTATATGCTGGAGTTTAAATCAACTCAATCAAAGGGATTGGAACTTTAATCTTCTCTAATTCCTTTACCAAGTTAAAAGATTGGCCTTGTTTATTCACCTTCTCTTTTTCTTCTCCACTCACCTTTTGTTTTGAAAACTCATGAGGACTATCCATAGGTGGTTGAATAGATTTATTCAATACCTCTATGTCCAATTTTCCTTGACTCTCAGCCTGCTAAAATGTAACCTTTGGGACTAAACTGACTTGTTGTTTTCCTTGATCAAGTTGCTTTGGAGGTTGTTGTGGAGTCGCAATGTGTTGAAGCATTTGATATTTTTGTCCTTCCGCACCATCCTGTACCCTCGACATTTTCCTTGATCTAAGATCGTACTTCTTGTGAAATTATGCTTGCATGAAATCTGTGAAACTTTGGCAATAATATTCAATTTCATCGTCATCTAGAGAGACTTGAAATTCAAAACTCAAATCTCACTTCTGGCCACATCTTCTTCTTCCCCATACAAAATAGAAATATGATTATCATATTCCTTAGGAGCATATTCCACTACCTCTTCTCGTTCATCTTCTATATACAAGGGAGGTTAGATCTAGTATTTATCCCTCGTATCCCTTTTCATTATCTGTAATGGTTGCCTCCTAAATTGAGGATTAAAATTTATGTTTTCACCTTGTTGAAGTTGTTTGGGAGGATTTTTTTTTTCGAGCTCCATTTTTACCAATTTCTTTGAAATATTCCTAAGAACCTTAGTCGTCTCTTCCTATTTTTGTTCATGTGAATCATTAGGCTGGTTTACAACCTTTACTTCCTATTTTCCCTTTTCTCTATCATCAACTTGTTGCTTCGATTTGATCTTCCCTGCAACAACCATATTTGCCTCAATTTCCAAAATATCAGTTTGGATTTGATGCAAGGTAGAGATCTCCTTTCCCTCAATATAAAACCAAAATAAAACTCAAAATCTCCTGCAAACACCAGTTTTTCTCCAGTAGGTGGAGGTTTTATTTCTTCTGGCAGACTGTTATGTAATTTATTAAAGATTTTAATGAATTCACTTACATCCTCCTCTATATTTTTCTTAATGGCATTAAATTTTGTCGGAAAATAACTATTATCATTTTTCTCCCCCCAACTTTGTATAATTACATTATCTAACTCTTCCTAAGTATTTATAGAATGTACATGAAGCGTTTTGAACCACTTCCATAGTTCTGCATCAAGTGATTGAACAGACAATCTCATTACTACATCAAGATGTTCAAAATTTAAATTTTCAGCAAAAGCACAGAATGTAGAAACATGTTTTTTTGTTGTCATTTGATCCTCTCCTATAAATATGGGTAGCATTTAGAGGTAGTCTTGTGGCAAAGCATTCATTTGTTGAGGAAGGTTTAGAGGGGAATATATATTCAATAGAAAATATGGAATAACCATGTTTGGATCTAGATTAACCACATAAGAAATTCTTTCTTGAAACACAAAAGACTGAGCAGAAAGAACTAAAATAGGATTTGGCTGATTAATACTAGAAAAATATTGCTATGGCACTAAAATATTAACTACTTCAACTTCTTGAAATTATGGAAAAGAGAACGAAGCTGACTCAAAAGATTTTTCTTGTAAAGTCAGTTTAGGAAAAACAATTTGAGAAAATGTGGAATCTTCTTGAGGAAAATCAAGATTTTTAACAATTTCTTCTAAACAAACACCAAACAGTTGTTGATCAGAACTGGTACCAACCGCAGACAGAGTGGGGTTTAGGGTAACAGGTGATTTAACCTTCCAAACTCTTCGAGAAACCAACTTCTCTGGGTTTGAAAGAGCAGGAGTTTTCTGTTGTGAGGTATCAAACCTCGTGTGTGGTCTTTTTGGAGCCATGACTATTGTCTTGGTGAGAGACTTAGCCTAATCACTTTCTTCACTCACCAAGCAAAGAAATTATTCAAAGTAAAAACGCAGGGAAAAATAACTTTGTGTCTCTATTCCCCGGTAATGGTGCCAAAAAATGTTGTACCCTTGGAGGCAATCTCTTGCTGAAAGTAGATCAGTGCCCAAGACATTTATTCTGAGTTGTAAAAGGATTAATTGATTGTCCCATCATTTCATAAAACCCCATAAATTTGATTAAAACCCTTTAAATTTTCATATTTGAATAATGTTTCCAAAGTGGCCTTCTGATGTTGAATACAAATGAAGAAAGAGAAGAAAGAAGTGATGGTGGAAAGTTTTAGATAATAGGTTTCCTTGCACAAAACATTTTATCTTCAACTTTAGAATAAATATGATTAGCATGTAATGAAATTTAGAAAAGAGGAGTGCATCATTAAGGGTTTTAAACTTTGATTCACAAAAAATCAAACTCACAACCTTGTAAAATCAAAGCCCAACAACTTCATTACTCTTTTCAAAGAATAAAAATTAACATAAGATGAAACATGAAAGACTTATCGTACCCAACAAATTCTGGAGTCACTGTGAAAACTTTATTCCTCAACACATGAAAAGTTAAAGTATAATATTGTATTTTCCCCTGAGGTCCAAAATTTTGGAACCTCCAAAATGCCTTAGAAAGTCTTTTCTGTACAAAATTTAAAAAATGGAAACTATAAAACTGTCAACCTTCTAAACTACTATAGGACCAACTCTCCTCCTATTCGAATATTACATTTAGAAAAATAAAATTACATTGAAATTAAAAATTTATGCTCAACATTATAAAACTTTGTCATTAAAAAAAACTCTTTGTCATTGGATGATTTGTGACTCAAAAACAGAAGAAGGTCCTCCTCCTGCATCAACTACCTAGGGTGACCTCCATTCTCTGCAATTTTTCTAGATATCTAGTTTTGCATTTGAGTTGTTAATAAAATTGACATGGGCCAATCTAAATTTTGTGACTTTGCTATATGTAGGCTGGAAGTGGAAGCCAGTGTTGAATGGGATGTTTGTTGGTGAATTCAGAGGCCACGAAAATGAGAGAAGGTAGAAAAATTACATGAAAATGATTTTAAATGGGGCTTTATAGGTTAAATAAAAGAATAGGATGGGAAAACAAAATTCAATGCTTACGTAGAATATTAATTCCTTTTGCAGAGTGAAATAAATGAATGAAATGGTATGCATGAGTGATAGGTGGGGGAGGGAAATGTTACGTGGAGGAATGAGTGGTGGGGACGACATTGCTTGCTAATGACATCATGCTTGACTGTTGACGACATTGCGAGGGAAATCACCAGTACGAGACATCGTTAGAGGAGTGCTTCCATAGTTAATATGAGCCATACATCTAAAGTCAACAAGATCATTTGAAAATCCTTGCAGAGGCACACCTCCCGTTAAATTTCAGGCAATTTGTCCTGTCAGGTTTTCCCCATTGCGTGGGCTCCATCATACAAATTCATTCCAGTGTTGTACATGCTTGTCCTTTAGCCTTTGACCGCTGTCAATATTTTATGACTACGACAATTTTGTTTAGTGCACTAAACTTTGATTATTAATTTTAAAAACACTTCATTAATAAAATAACCCCAATATTTTTCTCTTTTTTCTTTGATATTTGAATTTTTTACAAAAATATGCTCTAGACATCTTGATAGGAAAAAATTAAAACAAGTTACAACGGAAGATATCACCACCATCATATTTCTCATACTCGCAGAACCACTCCCTATCGGGAGTGAAGTGAAAGGATGCACCCAAGTCAATCAAGCATTCTTCATGATCTGCATGTGTACTTGAAGAAGAAGACAAGTAAAAATCCCCTCCTTCATATGAGGTTGTTTTGGCCTCTGTAGAAGGAGCATCAACACATCCCTTTCCTTTCTCAAGATATTTAGATCTACAATCATTTTTGAAGTTCCCTTCCTTTCTGCATTTCTAGCACACCTTTTACAATTTTTCTTGGAGATTTAGATCTGCCTATAGATGTAGATCTCCCACTCGAGGACTTGTTTTTATTTTTTTATGGGACCTTCCCCATATAGATAAGCCATATCGATTCTGGCCCTTCATATTTTTTCATCTCATATCCTCTGACAGCAAGGAAGAGACTATTTCATCAATGTTGAAGGTATTTGTGTTGCTACCTATTGCAAAACCTAGACTATCCCATGAATCTTGTGGAGAACACAACAAACTAATGCACTCATCTTCATCTAAAATTTTAATATCAATAGATAACATCTTGCTTACCATAGTATTAAAGGCATCCAAATGCTCTATCACTGAATCTCGATCCTTCATCCTTAGGTTATACAACTTTTTCCATAGGAAAACTTTGCTCACTTGATACATTCAACAATATTGAATCTGAGTTAGGAAACCTTATTGTTCTCTTTGCTTTCTAATCCAACTTCACTTAGTCTTCATCTAAAATTTCCATTGGTTTAGTACCTAGATCTACCACGATCCACTGATCTTTATCCACCAACAGATCCTCCATCTTGAGCTTCCACAACTCAAAAATATCATCATTAAATTTCTTTATCTATATCTTTCCACTGCTCGCCATCTTCTTTCATTGTGAGAATCGATCTCGCAGATCTCCCACTAAGCATGGTCTGCCACAGGCCCGAACAAAACCCCTCAGCAGTAAAGGCATTCCCTTGAAGCCGAAACAACTCTGATACCAAATGTAGTTTTTAACCTGGTACATAAATTACCTACATATGAATTCTAAAAAGAGAAAATAAACAATGACAAGATGATAAAACATAAAACTAATATACACATATATTTTTCCCTGGGTCCCAAAACTGGGAGTACCGGATTGATTTCTCATTATGTTCCTTTCAATGTTACAATAAATATATATACATGCTGAAGCATTCATAAACCCCAATCCATTAACCCTAGATTAGAACATAACCATAGTTACCTTGACTAGATCTACAAAATACCATGGGAAGAAAACCATCATGCCCAAAACCATGTGCAAAACCCATGCAAAATATCATAGCTAGGTCTGCCCACCTAATATAGGGTCCAAAAAAACTTTTCTTGGGGTGCTGTCCAAAACCCCATGTAGGGGGGAAACCCAACATTCTCCCACTTTTTGTTTTCTTTTCCACACAGGGATTCATAGCAGAGATTACTCATTGGTCCAACTCTGTAACACTCATTGTTTCTCTACACCAACAGAACATCTCAGTGATCACATACTTTGTAAATGCATTTGGAACATTCATCAAAGTGTAACCCCTTATTGTTATTAGTACAACCCCCTTATTATGTTGTTGTGCCCATGTAGTCTCCATATTGTTATTATTGTGCCTCATTGAAGCCCACTATTGTTATTATTGTGCCCTTACAATATTATTGTTATGTCGGCTCTTATTATATTATGACCCCTTAGACTCTTATATATAGAAAGGAGGTATTGTCATTTATATCATCCAAGAATTGTTCATTTGTGTAATGTAAAGGAGGTTTCCCCCTCGAATAGGCTTATTTCTAATGCGTTGATCTATCTTTTCTATCTTTTTGTGAGTTGGTTTCATAAAATTTGGTAACCCCTTATTCTCTAATATGAAAGATAATATAGATCATCTAACAATTTAAGAAGTAAATACAAGTTAGATAATTAATTTGATTAAATAGTTAATCAAATTAATTGTTATTGCATAAAAGATCTCGTTGTTTTCCACATACATTCAAAGATAGCAATTTCGTACTTTCAATAGTGAATAATTGTTTAAATGTATTTAGAACTCATATATAGAAAAACATTTTAGAAAATATGACTATTAATCATATATAAACACAACAATAACATAAAGATAGATGTACCCGATATATCAGTGCTATGATCATAAGAATAAGTCTTGGTTCAACTTTTCTATTAAGATGATTGAAAAAAGTACAATAGTGCAACTTTCTTAGGTCTTCTTTACAAAAATCAAACTGTAATAATAGCAAATACAAGAAACGTTAAGGAGGCTTAAACAAATCATCCTTAAATTAAAATAAAAAAGGACAAAATTAGAGTCTATTTCAACAATTCATCAAGAATGAGAAGCTTGTTTCCCTCCCATTTTCTGCCTTAGTTCATAGATATCCACCATGGGCTTTAATTTAGGAGGATGAGCTAGATTTAAATGCATTTGTCCCACATACACAACATCAGAGAGCGTTGCGAGCATATGTGAAGTGGTATTGGCTAGGCACCATAACATCAACTATTGGTTATTTGGTTTGACCAATTACTGCCAATAATGTTCAAAATTTAACCTCAATAAATTTTTAATGTCATATTCCTTTGTCTTCGACCAATCCTGCCAATATTTCATCAATGTCTTGACATCAAGAAAAGCATCAAATAGGAATTATTGAATTATATTAGCACCAAAAATATTCTCGCAGATGGTTTCAGTAAGGTTGCTTGTGATGTCCCTCGCACTAAAAATGGCTCCTTCAACTTGCTTTAGTTTCATATCCTAGTCCCTAAAAAGGATTTCCTTTTGTGAATCCTGAATCCTTGGAGGATTCGTCGCTCATCCATGTGCATTGTCTTGCCATGTAATATAATCAGAAAATCTCTCTTCAATGTCATCAAAGTATGTCCTCAGATCGGACAACCGATTCATCAATGAATCACTTGTTTAACATAGATCATTGACTATTGTTAATTTCTAACAAAATACCACTTGTTTTTTAGCAAGGAGAGTGTTACGTTCCCCTACTTCTTTTTTGAAATATTCGAGTTTAGGATTATCTTTAAATTGATCAATCCTAGGTTAGAGTTGTTGTAATTGATCATTTTTCCTTTTGATGCCAGCTTCATGTTGAAGCTTCATCTCAGCAAAGATTTTCTATAATTGTGTTACCTGTTCCTGCCATCCTTCATCAATACTTTGTTTTTCATGTAGTAATGCCTGTTCCAACTGTAGGATCATACCATCCTTTTCTTTGATCAACTGTTGTACTTCTAAGGCCTTATCAATAGTGGTTGTAACATATTCTCTTGCAAACTGTGATAGCCTAGTTAGATCATCAAAAGGATTTTTTGTGGCTCGTTCCACACAACATCTAATAGTATATGTCTAGGAACTAGTGCCTAGGATTGCTTAGTTATTTTTCCCTTACTCTTCCTACTCATTACCATCATGTGTTTCGGACTGTAAGATACATCGAGGGGAGGTATCTCTTCAACTCTAAGCACAACTTCAGATGGAGGGTGAATCGGGATGACTTCCAAGTCATCGATGTTGACAAATTTATTTGAAGACCCAATAGTGAGTGAGATATTTTTAGTGATCTCAAGAGTATCAAGTGTTTCTTTTGGAGTTAAAGTCTGGGGTTCTTGTGATCTTGTATTAATGATTTGGTAGAATTGTTTCCAAACTTTATCTAAATCACTAGTAGACAACAATTCATTAGTCTATTTTGCTAATGTTGTACCTTCCTTATTTCCTTGTTTAGTATCACTGCCCTTTGAAGATTGGGCCAAAATTTTCTCTTCTTGTAGGCCTCGTTGTGAAATTCTTAATACATCAGGAGGGAGGTTCTCAAACCTTTTACTCCTATATTCCTTTAACTTATTTAATTCCTTAGGATTCAGGTGAGCTTCGGCTAACTTTTCCACTTGCTGATAGTCTCGGACTATTTTAGATAAGTCATCAAAATCATCAAGTTCGTGTTGGAGTTGTCTGACTTTGACTTGAGTGGTGAAATTTTGAGCTACTTTGCTTGGGTCATATTGCGTGGGTCAGATAGTGGGAAACCTTAAGCATTAAATATTTTCAGTTTCAAGTGTTGCGTGCTTGAAATTTTCCAAAGTATATTCTCCACAACGAATAGGAAATGATGGACAGATGGAATTTTTAGCTTCCTTGAGGGATTTAGTTAGGCCATTTCCCACTATTTGATAGGAAACTTCTTGGGCTAAAATATTATCAGGTACATAGAGGGGGAGAACATGTGGAGTATCTAGGCTACCAAAGATCCTAACATATGTAAAATATTCCTCACAAAACCATTTACCTATAGTTGTAAGGTAATCACTAGCTTCTCTAGAAAGTCTAGGAGGTCTTTCATAAAAAAAATCTTGGTATAAAGGCAACATCACTCCATGACAAATTTTGTAAAAATGGGACTAAAAATTGGATTCCCATAGGATATTATGATAAATGTGGATAGGAGTAGGGTATTCTAGGGTCCATTTCCATCCCTTGGATGGAAACTCGGAGGTAAAACAAATTGCATCCATGATGTATGCACTTATATAGAAAGGGGGCACTGCCCTAGTGGAAATATTGTGCTTTCTTCTATAGGTCAGGATCTGGGAAGCTAAATTATTTCATAAGATAGTGGCCCAATCAATAATATAGGCATCTGAGGTAGCATCAATCAGGGGGACCCATTCAACTGTAAATTTCTATGTATTAGGATATCCAAACAATCTACACAACATAGCAGCAGCTTGGAAATGAGGATAAAAAAGGGAAACTATAGAATACATACCCTTGTCTTCATGCTTGTGTTTGATGGGATTGTGCCTCCACTAACTTATTGGCTCTTATTGAACTATTTTTTTCAGTTGTGAACTTTTGAAGAAACTTCTTATTATATATCTTTTGTGGCTCTGGTAGATGGTACATCTTTCTCAATTCTTCAGCTCTGAATGACCCAATTAGTGTCCTTGTCCTCAAGGTTAGGAAGGTCATATATGAAATTTCTACCTCGTTGATGACCCATTTGACCAAATCAGCGTAGGGTATATGCTTGGGCCAAGTAGTAATTCGATGTTGGTGAGAATTAGCAACATCTGCCCAAGTAGTTTCAGAAGTTGACGTTGAGTCATCCACCATGACTTGTCTTGTAACCACTCTAGGTTCTTCCTCTTCGAATAGTCTATATATGGCTCCCCAGGATGATTTTATAATCACCCTATGAGTGATCTTAGTTAATAATTATTAAATAGAGGTATTACAGACTCATGTGTTGGTGTGTGTCAAGGTTATTTAAGCAACAGATCAATTAGATTGCAAATACATAGACACTTGAAAATGGAAGATAGTAGAGAAACATAAAACAAGTATAAGAACACAAAAAATTAATAAGGAGTTCACTCTATCCTCCAGGGCTACATCTCCAGTCCAACTTTCAGTGTGGCCTTCTTTAATTGTGTCTTAAAGAAAAGAATTACAAAGAAGGAGCTCATCATGAGTCTCTTGTCACAAGACAGCTTGGTAGGGTGGTTCTTGGATTCCCCAAGCCACTAGAGTACATAGACTCTTGTCCTTACCAACTTTTCGACCTTTCGGGTCTACAATGGAAGGAGCCCAATGTGGTGCTTGGTCTTGACAGATCCCTCTTAGGGATGGCTCAAATTTCTCAAGCCCTCTGGTGCTCAACACTGCCTTTGGTCAGCTCGGCCCTCTGTCTTCTCATTGCTTTTTGCTGTCTCTGTCTACTTTCTCTGTCCTTCTTCCATGTTCCTTATGCTGGTCTGTGCATGGCTTTAATGCCACTCAAGCTCATGGTTGTTCGATTCCTCTTCAAACTACGTTGGATCGCCTGCTATAGCTTTGCTTGGAGTTCCCTGTCTCACTTCATCATCAGACTCACAGGGAGCGGCCACTTGTCCTCCTGCAAACTATGCTAGCTTGCTTCGTTAGTTCGGTTCTTCAGTTACGTCGTGGAATGAGTCATCCGCCACCTTGGCGGTCAAAGCGGACCTCAAATTCTTTTAAATCATGGCTTAATCCCTCGTTACATCCAATCTTACCGGCGGGCGCGATATCAACCATTAGATCTGAATTCCCCCAGATCCAACGCCATCTGCTCATTTTGCACGGTTGACTTGGTCGACCATTAGCGTGCGATGAGCAGCGGTTTTCTCTCTCCTCCGCTTGCCATGTGTCGGGTGCTAAGTGGAATCGCTCCGTTTTCACCAAATCTACTTACTGCCCAAGGATGCCCTAATGAATACCACTGGTTTTTAGAGTGCGAGTCCTGCCTTAGCCTTTAGCCTTTTTCCCCATGGTTTTCCTAGCTCCCATGTGACTGAGCGCTCAAGGCCCCTCCTTTTCGAAGGTTTTTCCCAACGATGTGCTAATCACGCATCAAAAATTCCCTCCGTTTCCCGATCCGGGCTTCCCAGGGGCTAATTTTGCCTCCTGCGTAGTCTCCATGGGCCTTGGTTAGTGCGCTTTGACCAAGGTCCTCATTGTTCCATGTTGGCTGCCAACTTCCATTGGTTTAGAGGTGTTTTTGATCACTTCTCTCAATTCTTTGAAGTCTATCCCGACCTGGTACCACCATGGTTCTTTTAATGGATCCAATTCGGATCATGACCTTCCCACTAAAAAGCTTTTGGACCACAAAAAGTTGGTTTTTTCAAGCATTGACTAAGTGAGGGTACTGCTGTCTCACTTGTCCAATCTCAATCCTTTTTGCACTGCTCGGATTCGAACCTTTGAGCCCAATTATGAGGTACTTAACATCTCCTCTGCACGTTGTCCTCACCTTCCTGTCCAAGACTGTGTCTTCCTGCAATTCATTCAAATATTCAGGTAGCAGGTCATCAATAGAAGGCAATTGACTTTTCTCTTCAGGATCCTCAATCATTAAAGGTTCAAAAAATCTCAAGCAATCTGCATTTACGACTGAGTATATGTGCATGTAAGTTGGTAGATCAAGGCGAAAATCATTTTCATCGATCCTCTCAAGTATCTTGAAGGGCCCATACCTGATAGGATTTAGCTTTTTACCTTCACCTTGCATCCTGTCTTTGCTGATATACAGCCAGACCTAGTCACCAACTTGGAAACTATGCTCCACCCGATGCTTGTCATGCCTAACCTTCTATTTGGCTTGGCTCTTTTCTAGCTATTCCTGTACTGCTTGGTGGATCTCCTGGATCTATTCAATGAACCTAGTTGCCTTGTACACATCATTGTGTCCATCAACGATGGTATCTTTACCAAAGAAAAAATCCAGAGGAGACCTTGGTGTGAAACCAAAACAGGTCTCAAAAGGAGATCTTTGTGTAGAAGAATGTTTTGCTCTGTTGTAAGCATGCTGCACATAACACAAGTGTTCATCCCAAAGCTTAGGATGTTTGCTACAATATCCTTGGAGTAGCTGGATCACTGTCTTGTTAACTACTTTTGTCTAGCCATCGGTTTGTGGATGAAAAGCTGTGCTTTTCCTCAGTTGGTTGTCCATTAGCTCCCACAGACTTGACCAAAACTTCCCCACAAATCGGGTGTCTCAATCAGATACAATAGAAGTGGGTAACCCAAAATGAACCCATACATGTTCAAAGAATAATTTTTTAGTTTGTTTAGCTATAATCTACTTATTACAAGGTATCAAAATGCACATTTTGCTGAACCTATCCACAACCACATACAAATAATCATGACCTTTTCTAGACTTAGGCAGTTCCCCAACAAAATCCATGGAAACACTTTCCCAAGGGTGAGAAGTAACTGGTAATGGAGTGTACATGCCTAGTTTTCTATTACTGTGCTTGCTTTTGGCACACATAGTACACCCTCTCACATATCTAGAAATTGTCTCATTCATTTTTGGCCAATAACAAAACCTTTGCAGTTGTGCAACTGTTTTACTTACCCCAAAGTGGCCTGATATCAGAGAAGTGTGTGCCTCTTTGATTATCTTTACTCTCTCTATTTGTGGAATGCAGAGTTTCCCACAATGATATAAGAGTCGGTCCTTCACATGATAATCCAATTCTTCTACCCTTTTTCCTTGACTCAAAGTTGCATATACATCTTTAAAGTCTATATCTTGAGCATATTGTTCAACGTAGCTTTCATGTAGTACATAATTATGCTTAAGTATAGTAGATGCATTTATAATGGGTCTAGATAACATGTCTGCAACTTTGTTATGTATGCCCTTTTTATATCTGATGACTACATGAAACTGTTGTAGAAAACCCATCCATCTGTAGTGCCTTGATTGCTACAATTTAGTTTGGGAGTGTAGATATGAAGTGGTTGATTATCAATATGTATTATTGTTTCTTTGCCCATTAATTAATGTTTCCACTTTTTCACACTCTGATCTAATGCATACAATTATTTATCATATGTAGGATAGTTAACTACTATAGAATTAAAAGTCTCAGAATTATAACATATGGGTTTACCACGCTGTGTCAACACTGCTCCCATGGCATAGTCACTGGAATCTGTTTGGATCTCAAATGGTCTTTGTAGATTAGGTATTGCTAGTACAGGTGTTGTACTAATCTTTTCTTTCATGGTGTCGAATGCTTTTTGGTGTTTGCCTCCCCACTGAAACACCTTGTTCAATCCTGTCAAAGCATGTAAGGGAGCTGCAATTAGGGAAAAGTTAGAGATAAACTTCCTCCAATATTGTGCTGCTCCTAAGAAGCTTCTCACTTCTGTAGTAGACTTGGGTTTAGGCCAATTTAGAATGACTGCCACTTTAGAGGGATCTATTTTCAATTCACCACCCCCTACTATATGACCCAAATAATTTAGAGATGTTTTGCCAAATTCACATTTGGAGAGTTTAACATAAAGTTTTTCTATTTTTAAAACATCTAATGTTTTCTTAACATTCTTTAAGTGTTCCTCCCATGTTTTACTAAAAATCATAGTGTCATCCAGATATACAATAACAAAATCATCAAGAAAAGGCCTGAGCACATCATTCATTAATCTCATGAAAGTAGCAGGGGCATTGGTTAAGCCAAAAGGCATAACCAACCACTCATACAATCCCTGCTTTGCTTTGAAAGCAGTCTTCCATGCATCTTGCTTTGCAACTCTGATCTGATGGTATCCATTGTGCAAGACCATCTTGGTGAAATAAACAGCTTCCTTCAATTGATCTAAAGGATCATCTATGCGAGGAAGGGGATAACGATTTTTTATTGTTATCTTATTCAGTGCTCGGTAGTCAATGCACATTCTCCACGAACCATCTTTCTTTCTCACCAAAATGATGGGTGACCCACATGGTGATGTGTTAGGCCTAATGAACCCCTTCTTAAGCAACTCCTGCACCTGCTTCTTGATTTCAACATTCTCTAAAGTAGACAACCTGTACATTCCAATGTTAGGCAATGGAACATCTTGCTGCAAAATAATATCATGTAATATTTCCTTTTTGGGTGGCAAACCTTTAGGTTCTTGAAACAGGACATCATACTCTGACACAATCTTTTCTATATTAGCTTGCTGCTTAGCATTACAGCCCTCAAATATATTGGTTTTATACGGTTTCCTTTCCTTTACAACCATTAGTAAGAATTGTTTGCATGAATTTATCATTATTTTCATCTGCCCTGAGTTTATGATAGTATAATTATTCTTGAGCTTATGAGCTCTTAAAAAGTATTTGATTCCATATTTAACAAGTAGATACCTGTTCTCAGCTCTATAGAAAATAGCCTTTCTATCATACAAGTAAGGACTCCCTAAAACAATTCCACATATCTCCAAAGGAATTACGTCTAACTCGACCTCATCTAGAAATGCTGACCCAAACGAAAACTTGAGTTTGCACTGTCTAGTCACTTGTAGTTGTGCTTTATCATTCAACCATGCTAATGGGTATGGTGTCTTGTGAGGTGTAGTTTCTAATCCCAATTTCTTTACAATTGCTTCAGAAATCAAATTTACTTGTGAGCCACTATCAAACAAAGTATCACTCTTTTGATGTTTGGAAACAACTCAAATATGGAAACGCTCATGTATTTTTCTCTCATGTTCTTCATTAATAATAGATTGAGTAGGATTACTAGTAGATGCTTCAGAATTCTTAGCTTTTATATCGGTGGCTGCAATGATTGTTTCATCTCTTGAGTCTGACCCCAAATCTTTCTGAATAGCTTCAACAGTCTTCTTCTTCTTGCCCTCGGACTTCTTAAGTCTTAGCTCTGGATGCAAAATCCAACAGTGCTCATCATCATGCCCATCCTTTTTACAGTGAATGCATGAAGCTTTGCTTTTTCTGTGCAATGTTCACCTACCTTGCTTTCCACTTCTGCTTTCTTTTCTCCTTGCTCTTGCTTACAGTGGGTTGGGATGGTCTCCCAACTTCTAGCTTTCCATTCTTTCCTCTAGCCTCTGGATGAGTAGCTTGTACAGATACCTCATCTATACTAGTGGGATTAAACATGAGGATGGTATGCCTCATGTAGCTGTGTAGACCACCAATGTACTTC
>APFE030488283.1:0-28171 GCA_000404065.3 Pinus taeda
AGCATACTTCTCAGCATTTTTGCAGGCAAGGGCAGCAGTTTACTCTATCTATTTGCTTCACTTTGCTCAAAAGCACCATGTCAACCACTGAAACCTATGAGCAAGGTGATGACCGGTCTTCTTCCATAGAAATTGAGGTACAACAGAGGCCTCGTAAGGGTGACACACAGGTTGACATCATTGATCTTGATGCTTGCTCCCCCACTTCAGATTTGCATGAGATCATCCGATAGAGAGAGGCGGAAAACCGCTTGTTACAGCAGAAGCTCAACATGGCCCAATGGAAAATAAACTATCTTGAGCAGCGCAACAAGCAACTTGAGGATGAGAAAGAGTTGGATGAGCTGTGGAGGATTCGAAGTGATCGAGTCATCAACCGTAGGAGGCCCGGTGACTTGCTGCCCAAGGAGAGCGAATCCATGCTTATCCGGGTGAATACACACTTAGAGAGGTTTTTGGCAAAGGCCAACCAAGAAAAGAAGCTGCTAAAGAACATGAAGAATCATTATTGGGAAAGGATGCATGTTTGTAAGGCAAGGATGAAGATTCTTCAAAGGAGGTTGACCGAGGCTCTCAAAGGGAGGAAGAAGACCAACCCGCTCCATATCTTGGCTGAGGCCTCTCTCACTCACCATCATACCCCTTAGCCTCCTCCTAGCAGCAAACCCAAGAAATTTTTGAGAGTTTTGAAGCATTTTTGGTATTTTTGAGAATTTTACAGGTTTTGGCCATTTGAGTGGTCTCACCCCGCGTGCGACCAGTCATGGGGACAGCTCAGAACGGGGAAAACTCTACATTTTTGGAATTTTCATGCAAAAATACACTTTCCTATGGATGGGTTTCAGATTTTATGAAGATTTGGGCTCCCAAAAGCTCAAAATACATGCAAATTTTGACTTTCTGCCCCTTTTTTGAGTTGCAGAAAGCTGCCTTGGGAGAAATGACGTTTGAGGGGTAAAATCAACTCCAAATTCAGAACTTCCAGTGGGGTTGGAAAGTAGACTCACATAAATTTCCAATGAGATATCTTGCACCTGATTTGGACACCGGGAAGGCCCTCAAACAGAGCTGTCAATGCGCGCGACCAGTCAAAGTGAGGGGTGCGACCACTCAGGGAAATTTCACTGTTTTGACCAGTTCGGCCAGCAAAACACTGTTTTTACTTTGGTTGACTTTTGAGGCATGCAAATGATGGATTTTTGTGTAATTTTCATGGCACTTAAATACTTTTACTCTCCTTGAACACTTCTAGAAGTTTCCTTGATGTAAATGGTAAATATTTAATGCATGGATAGGTTTCCTAAGTTTTAGAGGCAAGTTGTTTTGACTGCCTATTATCTAGTGATTAGTTTAGAATTAGTTGAAACAGCTCCTAGGAAGCTGAGCTCGACCCCTAGAGGTGGGGAAGGAGTTAGATCTTCTATATTATGCCTTCTCTTACTCATTTTCATGGTTGGACTCTTGAGGGAGAAGCTCCTATTGTATATTTTACTTGTATCTCTGCAATTTGAGGAAAAGGAAGACCAGGGTTTTGCAGACATCATTGGGATTCTTGTGGACTCTTGTGTTGATGGTGTGTTCTCTTATTGTAATTGTAAGTGTGTTTATGTGTTCCATATCTTTCTTTACTGCAGCTTATTAAACAAATGAAGTGATAAAGTTTGAATTCATGCATGTCATGCTCAGCTTTCAAATTTGTTTAATGTTTATGTTTTCCACTGTCTAAAGAGGATTCAAAGCCATTGTTTTCCTTCTTTAGCTTCTCCTCTTTCCTCCTTGATCATCCATCTCAGCTAAAAGCATTAGCACAAACTCCTACCTTGCCCCAAAGACCCACCTGCAAAAAATGAGCTCAATCCCCACACCCTGAATTGCACTCCCTCCAATTGCCACCAAAAACCCCAAAAAACCCCCAAATCAACTTTCAAATCAGTTTACTAGCCTAATATTTGTGTTACCTTGATTTGTCATCTCTTACCATTGAAAATTTAATGAGATTGACCGGAGAGAGCCTTCTCATACCCCGTAGGGCTAGCTACGAGGTGAAATGGTTTGATGTTGCCTTGAAGGTTTGCCTTTCTCAGCCTGAGGTGAAATCTCAAGCGCTAACATAGTTGTAAGAGGTACTCCCAAATACTTAGAGGGAAGGGATTCTCTTTGAAAGCCTAAAATTCTGGATACATTTCTCTGGATGGCAATATGAGTGTTAAAGAAAAGGATTTTTGATTTGGAAAGATTGACTTCCATGCCTGTAGCCTTAGCAAAGTCATTCAAAATTTGTTTGTAAGCAAGTGCTTCCTTAACTGTGGGAATTCCCTGTAACATGGTATCATCTACAAACTATTGATGAGTCAAAACTTGCCCATTCTCCGAAAGTTGGAGTCCTTGAATTCTTCCCATAACTCTTGCATGCTTAATGGACCGCCCCAGCCCTTTCATCATGATGATGAAGAGAAAAGGAGAGAGCGGATCTCCCTATCTAAGTCCCCTGGAAGGGAGAAAAAGTTTAGATGGAGAGCCATTCACTAAAATTGAAAATTTGGATGAAGCCACCAGGGCCATGACCCATCTGACTCAATTATGATCAAAACCAAAGGCTGTGATGTATATCCAATTCACTTTGTCATATGCTTTGGCTATGTCCAGTTGCATGCTCATACCTGGTCTCTTGTTGCTTGTTAACGAGTGAACCACCTCGTGAGATTGAATTAGATTGTCCAAAATTTGTCTGCCTTCTACATAACCAATTTGTTCCCTCGAGACAAACGTGGGCAGCAGGGGTTTGAGTCTATTAGCCACAACCTTGGATATTATCTTGTAGATAACATAGCATAAGGCGATGGGCCTATATCTCTCTAGTGTTTGAGCATTATCCTGTTTTGGAATAAGGGCAATAAAGGAGGTATTGAGAGCTTTCAAAATGGTCTTGTTCCACCTAGAATCTTCAACTATCTCTACAATATCCCTTTTAACAATATTCCAGCAGGCTTTGAAGAAATCCACATTGAATCCATCCAGACCTGGAGCCTTACCATTTTGCATTTCCTTGAGGACCTCACTGACCTCCTTTTCAGTTACAGGTCTGTTGAGATTATAATTATCCTCTCTGGATACCGGTTTAGGGATATGTTTAATTAAGTCCTTAATGAAAGGTTCTCTTCTTGAAAAGTTTTCCTTGGCAATGTCATGAAAGTGCTTTACTAAAATTGCATCTATCTCCTCATGGGATTGATGAATTTGGCCATCCTCGTCCTTGATCGAAGAGATTTTGTTGTGAGTTCTGTTTACAATGGTAGATCTATGGAAAAATTTAGTATTACATTCTCCTTCTTTTAGCCATAGAACCCTAGATTTTTGTTTCCAAAAAATTTCTTCTTGTTTACACAACATTTCCCATTCTTGGTGATATTTCTCTGCTATATCATTTTTGGCTTTATCAAAGCCATCCTTGATCAAAGCTTGATTGAGCTCTAGGATTTTGTTTTCCACAATTTTCTTACTTGTGAAAATATTGCCAAATTCCTTCTTGTTCCAATCCTTTAGCTTCAACTTGATGTGTTTCAATCTTTTATGTAGCAGGAACATAGTTGATCCCTAAATCTGCAAGTCTTCAACCCACCATTTTCCAATGTTGCTGATGAATACAGGGTGTGAAAGCCATATATTTTCAAACTTGAATGGTTTGTTTCTTGGGGTGCCAATGTCCTTGATCTCCATCTAAATTGGCCAGTGATCTGAGCCTCCAAAAGGAATAATACCTGCTATTATTTCCTTGTCTAGAACCATGAGCTCCTCAGAGATCATGAATCTGTCTAGCTTGGAAGCTACTTGGGAATCCCCTCCTCTTTTGTTGTTCCATGTACATAGACCATTGTTTGTTTCAATGCCCACCAGCTTCATGTTTTCTGAAAAGATTTGGAAAGCTGAGGAATCTTTGTTTAGTGCTCTTGTACCCCCTTTTTTTCCGAGAGAGATCTAATCATGTTGAAGTCTCCTCCTATAACCCACGGTAACCCTGCATATCTATTCTGGAGGTCCACCAAGGAGTCAATAAACCTAATTTTTTCATCTAACCTTTGAGGGCCATAAAAATTCGTTACTAGATAAGTGTCCCTATCTCCTACAGGTTGTATAACAACTGATAAATAATTCCTTGATGCCTTCGCATCAATTATTCCTATTTTTTGGGGATTCCAGAGGGTGAGGATACCCCCTGCTGTATTTTCTACTTTGACTTCTAGAAACTCATATCTACTGAGCCACTTACTATGGACTTGCCTTAACTTTTGAACGGAGCATTTCGTTTCTTGGACAAAAATTATATCTAGAGCTGCCTGTTTCATTCTGTTATTCAACATTCTCTATTTTCTTTTGCTGCCTAGACCTCTAATGTTCCAAGTTTTAAAATTCACAATTACAGATTGGTAAGGGAGTAACTGGTTAGATCTTTCATCTTACCTGAGTCTATCATGAGCTTGCCACATTCCATTAGTAGCTCGATCTACTTTTTTCTGCCTCTTTTTTTTCCTGGGTTTCTCGGTGCTAATCCTAAAGTTGTTTTTACTACTTTCACTCCTTGGTTGCCTTGTCTTTCAATGTTGTTTTCTTCTGCCATTCCCTTTGGCTGAGTTTTCCATAAGAATAACTGCTTTATTCAATTGCATTCTTCTTGTGACAGAGATTCTACCCCACCAGTTGTTCCCTTACTCAAGAACCCTTCTAGATCTAGGTTTTCTCTGTCAAGAATCTCTTGTAACTCATTGTCCTCCATTTCTATCTCACTCTGGGTCATTTCCTAATCCATATCCATCTCTGATTCACTCATCATGATCCCTTTCTATTTTTCATTTACCTGTTCCTGATCCTGTTCTTCTTCGTTCTACTGCTTGTCATAACCATCCTTCATTACTTGATCTTCACCTGTTGTTTCTTCCTCCTCTTCAAGAACATGGAACTGATTCGGCCTCACCTTTTGACCTCCACTTAGGTGTTGCTTTGGCCCTTTTTAGCCGCTTTTACCTTTGTGAGCTACTTTATGAAAGCTATCTGATTCTTTCATTGTGTTAGGTTTGCTTTTGTTCTCTGCTTTACTGAGAGGGAAATCTCTTAGAAGGTGCCCGTGTTCATGACATTTACAACATCTAAATGGAATATGATTGTAGTCAACTGTCTGCACCCATTCCTCATCAAAAACCTCTAATATGACTTCGTCCAGAAGTGCTCCAAATAGATCCATCTCTACACAGATCCTAGCAAAGGAGGTATACTTTCCCCTCCTTGTGGCTCCAGAAGTTTTCACATACCTTCCTAATTTATTGCCTATTGCAGTTAATGATTCTATTTGCCAATAATCTAGAGGTAGAGAATAGAATCTTACCCAAACCAGGACTGAGGTAAAGGTTTCCCACTCCGGTACGAAGTTCATCTTCCACGGCCGTATATAGAGCCTTGCTGCTGCATAGAAGTAGGGCCCACCTTCAAACACTCTGTCTTTGTCTTCAATATTCGCAAACACCACAGTGAAGAATCCCTTGGAACCTAGATGAAGATCAATGCTTCCTTTAGGCTTCCAGTGGTATCTGATCCATGTTTGTAAATCCTTTTTAGTGGGCCATATTCCCATGAATTTATATATGATCGCATAAGTCTGCATGTGCTCCCTGTGCGCCTGCAGCGCTGGGTCATTTAAAACAACTTTGGGAGTGATTTCAGCTTTGGGCTTGCACGATCCCTTATGTTTCATGTCTTTTGTTCCCTGTTTTTTGTCATTTTCTTCCTTGTCTTTTGTGCCATCATTCTCCTTCGCTTTGTTACTTTCTGTTTCCTCTTCCCTGTTTTTTCCTTCTTCCTTAGTGTTACCTCTGCCTAATTCTGGGGGCTTCTTGCCCTTGTTGGCCACTGCCTCTTTGTAGGAGGGAGTGGAGCTCTCTCCTCTGCATCCGTCCATGGAGAAAACCTCTTCAGAAACCCGCAACCCTAGTCTTCCGCTCTTCCCCGAATCATTTTCGTCTCACCAACTTTTTTTTATCAAAACTTATTTGTTGTTTACAATACTTCTTCTAAAATTGAATAAATTTATTTCAATCCTATTTTTGTTTTTTATTTGAACCTTAACATAACAAATTGATTGAAATATACTTTAAAAAGTTGGTCATGCAATGGTATATGGGTGGGTCGCAAAAAAAAAATCTATATATAGATTTTATAAATTATAATATAGATGATTTTAGAATTTGAATAATTTAATTTTAAAATCAGTGTAATAACATACATTTTGATTGCAGTAAAAGACACTTTATATAAGCCAATATGAAGCATATTTGTAATTCTTTCCATGTTCTATATTAACTTGTTACATGACATATTTTAGTTCATTTTAAGTATCGAAGTGACTTGCATCATAGTAAGATTCTACTCATATCATGCTATGAATAAGCTCTTGTAGATGACCTCAAAAGAGATAAAAATGAATAAAACTTATTTCAATTTCATTTTTGTTTTTTAATTGAACCTTGAGATAGCCAAGTAAATTTAGGAAAGTTCATATTTAATTATATATAAAATTATAGAAGCATATAATTGTTTAAATTGGTATATTAAATTCCAATACATATGACTTAAATATCATATTATGACTAAGCTCTTGTATATTATTTCAAAAGACATAAAATTGAATAAAACTTATTTTTTGTTTATTAGACATCTTTTAAAATTGAATTTAAAACTTATTTCAATCCTATTTGTGTTTTTTTAATTCAACCACCATATATTTTAGTTCATTTCAAGTATCAAAGTGACTTCCATCATAACTTAAGATTGCACTTATTTTCTTAGTTTATGAAACTAGAAATCAAAATAGTTATATTTTTTCATAGAATTTATACTATATAGAAAACATTTTAAACTAACAAACTAATTAATAGATCCATAAACATCAAAATTTAAAGAACATCCATAAACAAGATTAATAAAAATCCATAAATTGAAATAATGAACGTATCAATAAACTATCCATATAAAAATATATAAAAATTACAAATGTTATATGAACATCCATAAATTGAAATAATGTTCATGTACATCCATAAATTGTCCATGTATGAAAATATATGAAATTTGTATCACATGTGAATGTTCCCTATGAAATGGGCCATAAAATATACAAACTATCCACTCTAAGTATCATTAGAATTCCTATGTGAGTTCCACTGCGCAAAGTGATCGTCAAAAATTCGGTTATGCAATATAACACATTCAAACTCAAACTAATTAGATCATTATTTGTAAAAAATAAACAATATGGAATTAAATGATATTGAACCACATTTAATTACATATATGAATCTACTAGCCTCACTCAAGTCCAAATGCAAGTGGATAGGATGGGGCTTTGTTGAATTTGGATTTGGCGATCCCTTGCTTGTGGCTCAAAGATTGAAGCTTGCATCGATGGACTTGCATCGTCAGTACCTATATACCCAGTATCCCACTGATGTGTCCACATAATTGTGACATCAACAACATTCTGCATATGGGTCTACGTACATAATGGCAAGGACAAATTATAATTAGTCGACGGATTAATTAGCATGCATATAAGTTTAAAAAAAAAATGTTGAAATCTTAGGAATTAAAAACTTTACCTCAATTGTTGGTCCATGTGGATATACATAGTGACTCTCCTCCACATGAATGTTATGAGGTGGAGGTTGTTAGGTCCCTATAATACTGGTGTATTCCATCATTGTTATTGTCAGTGTAGCCCCCTTATTGTTATTTTTGTGCCCATGTAGTCCCCATATTGTTATTATTGTGCTCCATAGAAGCCCACTATTATTATTGTTCCCTTACATTATTATTGTTATGTCGGCTCTTATTATATTGTGACCCCTTAGAATCCTATATATAGAAAGAAGGTTTTGTCATTTGAATCATCCAAGAATTGTTCATTTGTGTAATTTAAAGGAGGTTTCCCCCTCGAAGAAGCTAATTTTGAAGTCGTTGATCTATCTCTTCTATTTTGTGAGTTGGTTGCATAACATTTGGTATCAAAGCTTTGGATTCTAGGGTTTACCTCCTTCAAACAAGACATCTTAGCAGTTTTGCTATAATTTTTTTTCTACGAGGCTTTAGATGCTAAAATTTTTACAATGTTGAGCCAAAATCTCAGAGAAATTCATGTAAAAACTTCATATCTTGGTTCACTATATTGTCAAATATATGCTCTAAGGAAGTTAGGGTTTTTTCGGGCTCCATAATTATGTCTCATATAGGAGACCTAGAAAGTTTGTTTCTACAAGGCTTCAGAAGCTAAAATTTTTACCATGTGGAGCCGAAATCATAGAGAAATTCATGTAACAATTTCAGATCTTGGTTCACTATATTTTCAGAGATATGTTCTGAGGAATTTAGGGTTTTTGTGGGCTCTATAATTCTGTCCCAAACATATGACCTAGGGAAAATCATCATAACTTGTGTTTCAGGCATCAAATTTGAATTTTGTAAAAAGTGGTTGAAATTTAATGGACTTTAGTTTTACATGTAGTAATTTCAAGGCAAAATGTTGAAATAGTGACACGTGGAATCCCGCACAACTTCGATCTACTGAACCAGTCCATAATCAAGTCATCATGGGAGATTTTGCACTTTCTTGAAGAATCCAATCTTGGTCTAAATAGTGAGGTTAGAAATAAGACTTAGAGGAATACCATAGGACAAAATTTTAGACCTTGGAGATCCGAAATTACATAGATACAACAGATTCAATATCAAGCTCCTACAAAGAGAAAAACAAATGTGTAGTTTATTAAAATTTGCATAAGTTTTGTTTGAAAAAATAGTTTGAAGTGATTCAAAGGGCATAGTGAACCATAATTCTCAATAATTGATGCCCCAAATAAATAAAATGAAAACACCTAGTAAGAAAATCGAAATCTCGACTATGACACATGAAGAAGAGGAAGAAATGCAACATGATATATCAAAATTATGATACCAAGTGCAACAAATTTCGTTCTCACAAAAAGTAACAGAACTAAGATGGATGGTTTGAAGAATGGAATCAAAGTTAAGATCAATGGTTTGAAAAATGGCATGGAAGCTAAGATATATGGTATAGAATCAAAACTGAAAGGCAACATGTAAGGTTTGAAGAAAGACATGGAAGGTTTGAAGGAAGGTTTGACAAAGTTGCTACAAGAAAGGCTTCCTAATGGCGAAAAGGTATTAGAGAAAACTCATGATGAGAACAAAAGAAATTTTAATCATGATTTCATAGACTCTAACTTTGGATTGAAGACCCACCATATTCCAAAGATCGATATGAGGAAGTTTGAAGGCAAGGATCCTGTAACATGGATACTACATATGGAGCAATATTTTGATCCACATAATGTGAAAAACACACAAAAGGTATGTATTGCAACTTTATATTTAGAACCCAATAAGTTTGTATGGTATCGATGACTTTTCTCTCATAAACAAATTGTCACTTGGTCAATTTTTATGGAGGAAATTATAGCACATTATGAGGATACAAAGAGAAACACCTTCTTTAGCCAATTGATAAATCTCAGCAAAAGGGTTCAATGAGAGAGCATATTGAGGACTTCCAAAAATTGAATATAAGGGTAAATGATATTCCAAAGGAGCATAGGATTGATGTCTTCATAGGGACTTTAAAGGATAACATTCAACATGAGGTTCACCTTTGGGAACCTGATTCATTGGAGAAGGCATTCAAGTTGGCAAGAAAAATTGAAAGCCAAATTATGGCAACTAGGAAGCCTACCACTCATAACTATAAAGATGGAAGTGTTGTTGCTCCTAGACTTCCACAACCTACAAGTTTGACACCACAAAAATTGGAAGAAAAAAGAGCAAAAGGGCTTTGTTATAATTGTGATAGAAAATACATTAAAGGTCATAAGTGTGTTGAGAAGAAATTAATTTACATAGATTGGGAAGAGTTGCAAAAAAAGGAACAAGAAGTGTCAAAATAAGAGGATATATATCAAGAACCAATCCTAGAGAAAGAAGAAATGGATCTGTGCATATCTTGTAATGCATTGAAAGGAATTACCACTCCTCAAACTCTCAAGATAGAAGGACATATCAAGAAGAAAAATTTAACAATGTTAATTGATTCGGGTAGTACCCATAATTTTATTCATTAAAAGACAGCCAAGGAATTGAATCTCTTCCTATATCTAGCACCAGAGTGTTAAGTGATGGTTGTAAATGAAGGAACCATAAATTTCTCTTGAAAGTGCCATAATATCAAGTTATCCATGGGAGAATATGTATTGAATAGTCCAATGCTTTCCATTTCAATAGGTGGTGTTGATGTTGTACTAGGAGTCCAATGGTTACAATCTTTGGGTACGATAGATTTTAATTTTCAAGAACTTTGCTTGAAATTTTCTTGGGAAGGGAAGGAAGTTGGATTAAGGGGTATCGCAGGGAAAGCAGGAAATATAATCAACTCTAATGGCATGACAGAGCTTCTAAATAAAGAACAATGGGGTGTAATTGCACAATTATGTTCACTATAGTTTCAAACATCCAAATCATCTATTTCTCCAGATCTCCAAAAAGTCTTGGACAATCATTCTAAGGTTCAAAAAATGGAAGATCACATTGAGCATCAAAAACAAGTTCTCCAACTCTTAAAGGATAACCTCACTTTGGTGTAGAATATAATGAAACAACATGAAGATCAACATCACAATGAAAGAATTTTTGATGTAGGTGACTGGGTATTTTTATAGCTACAACCATACAAACAAATGTCCCTCAAGCAAGCTAAGAAGGATAATAAATTATCACCAAAGTATTATGGTCCTTACAATGTGTTGAAAAATATTGGTACTATGGAATAAAAATTGGAGCTTCCTGCATCTTCCTGAGTGCACCAAGTTTTCCATGTTTCATGCTTAAACAAGGTTATAGGTGACAAGCTCCCAGCTCAAACAATATTGTCAGAACTTGACAAGGAAGGAACAATCATATTGGAACTTGAAACAGTCACGGAAACAAGAACTCGACATCTATGAAATCAATCAATTGCAGAGTATCTCATCAAGTGGAAGGACTTACCCACTGAAGATTCCACATGGGAGGATGAGAATTTTATACAAAAGCATCCAAAACTACTCAAGCGTTGAGGAAAACACTTTTTTGAAGGAGAGGAGCATGTTACACCCCTATAATACTAGTGTATTCCCTCATTTTTATTTTTAGTGTAGCCCCCTTATTGTTATTGGTGTGCCCATGTAGTCCTCATATTGTTATTATTGTGCCCCATAGAAGCCCATTATTGTTATTATTGTGCCCTTACATTATTATTGTTATGTTGTCTCGGATTATATTGTGACCCCTTATATGTCTATATATAGAAAGGAGGTTTTGTTTTGAATCTTCCAAGAATTATTCATTTGTGTAATGTAAAGGAGGTTTCCCCTCGAATAGTATAATTTTGAAGTCGTTGATCTATCTCTTCTATTTTGTGAGAAGGTTGCATAACAAAGGTGGAGGTGGAGGTGGAGGAGAATCCATGGAAACATACATTGGTGGAGGTTAATCTAGTTGATCAACTTCCAAACCAATAGTTGAGGTAAAAAAAATTTATTCCTAAGATTTCAACATCTTAAGAATAAAATTAGGAATTTTTAAGCTAGAAAAATAATTAACATATCCATAAACTTAAAAATTTAATTAACATCCACAGACAAGATTAATAAAAATCCATAAATTGAAATAATGAATGTATTAAGAAATTGTCCATATGAAAATATATACGAATTACAAATGTTATATGAACATCCATAAACTAAAATAATGTTCATGTACATCCATAAATTGTCTATGTATGAAAATATACAAATTTTGCATCACATGTGAATGTTCCCTATGAAATCGGCGATAAAATATACAAACTATCCACTCTAAGTACCACTGGAACTCCTATGTGAGTTCAGTTGCACAAAGCAATCATCCAAAATCCGGTTATGCAATATAACACATTCAAATTCAAATTAGTTAGATCATTATTTGTCCAAAATAAACAATATGGAAATAAATGATTTTGAACCAAATTTAATTACGTATATGAATCTATTAACCTCACTCGAGTCCAAATAAAAGTCAAATAAGATGGGGGTCTGTTGAATCTAAGCTTGGTGCTCCCCTGCATATGGCTCAAATATTGGATCCTGCATCAATGGACCTGCATCGCTAGTGTATTTATACTAAACGCCCCACTCATACGTCCACATAAGTGCGACATCAAAAACACTCTACATATGGGCCTGCATACACAATGGCAAGAACAAATTATAATTACTCTACGAATTAATTATCATGCATGTAACTTTAAAAAAAATGTTTAAACCTTAGGAACAAAATATTTTACCTCAACTGCTGGTCCATGTGGCTGTACATAGTGACTCTCCTCCACATGAGTGTTATGAGGTGGAGGTGGAGGAGAACCCATGGAAAAATGCACTGGTAGAGGTTGGTTTGGTTAATCAACTGCCCCCTCAGATGATCACATAAGATCATCCATGTAGTTGGGTTGTGTCTACATGTTATCATGAACTTATTAATATGAATGAAATCTAATACAAACTAAATTAATATAAATAATTATGTATAATTTGACGATAAGCATCAAAATTTTTGTATATATGTACCTAGTTTGTGTCACGTGGGCCATGTATGCTCCAAGTGTCACAGATGGCATCACAACACATACATGTATATGACAAAAGCTAGTTAATGGGTAGACTCGCAAGATATGAATCATCATATAATGCAACTAGCGGGTCACGAGGCAATGGTGGTGGTCTAGTCATCTCTCCATTTAATGTGACATGTGCTGGCTAATGTCATCCACATGTTATCTGCAATAGTATCCCTGGTCTCAGTGTCGAAGTGTTACTACTCCTCTAGCTCTGTCAGAAATACCATGCTCTCAGACGGTCATGGAAACAATCTCAGAGGCGGTGGTACATGCCCAGGGTTCCTACGAGCAATATCACGATCATAGGTATGTCCCAAGCCAAATCCATAATAGTCATATCTAGTGCTAATGTAATTTGGCCTCATATGTAGCACGAAATCTACATATATATGCTTTGCAAAGTAAAGAGGGACCTAGTCATGGTGGGGTAACTGGCCCCAAGCTCTAATGAATCTATCATAAACAAAAGGGGTTGCATCAACATTCTTAAAATATCTATGTGGAATCAAACATTTATGTCTAGCAGAGCACTCTGGGGGGATGTCGAACAACTCCCCATGAACATCAATGTTCTTAGTGGCCTCTTTCACCACCTCCCAAGTATGTGGGTCTCTAACCTATTGCCTCCTACTCCTCTGTATGGCATGTAGGAGGTGGCTCTGTGGGCCTGCCCTCCAGTATGTCCTGATCAACCTATTGATGTTATCCATCATCAAAGAAAAACTACATCTAGTAGGTGAATTAGCAAGGATTTTACCCAACTCTCGTGTGATCCATGTATGTTGGGTCATGATTTTCTCCAATGCGATACTAGCTATAGCATCATCCCATAGAGGAATTAATGTTACACTATGATCCTCAGCTTCGCCCTACTAAGGGTCTGTAAATTATAAAAATAATTTATAATATATATCTAACAAACTAGAAGCATAATAACATATATATTAAATTCTAACACATCAGTTGAAGATGATTTAAAAAGTAAAGACAATTTGAAGAAATAAACACATAAAGTTTTTAAAAAGGATTTAAAAATGCATCTACAGCGAGTGAACATGGTCCACTATCTGTAAGATGATCGTCAATAGAGACAAAAACACTGCCTTTGACACTTTGACTAGTGTCGGAGCCAAGATCTGTGGGTCGAACTAGCACTCTGGTTAGGCTACGTGATCTATCACAAGCCCAACCATGTATAACAGATCCCCTCACACTCTAACACCCTGCTATTAGTGGTCGTATAGGATATGGCTCTGCATATTACATATAATTCATATTTAATACATATAAACTAATCCAAAAGAAAATATGTTGAGTAAACTATTACTTATAATACAAAACTATTACATATTATACATATAACCTAATCTAAGAAAAAAAATGTTAAACTTAGAAAGAATGTTGACAAGAAAACCATTTCTAAACTCAAGTAGAATAATATAGCCTGAAGTCCTAAACTTTAGAGTCCATTTTTTAATAATTTATCAACCAAATTATTGAGTTCCATGTAAACACAATCGAAAGAAATAATCAAATCTACGTTCACAATTTTTCCCACTTCTAAATAATGCATCATAGGGCATAAATATATAAATATATATGTAAAAAATTGAAATAAACCTATTTGTAAAACTAGTGAAATTTCATGCCAACCAAATACTCTAATAAACTTTAAGTTTTTATAATGTTTGACTTTGACACATGATATGTACGAGGTGCAAGCACATAAAAACAATGTTTGGTACAACACATTACATAATGAAACAATATGGTACAAATTAAAGAAGAGTCAAAATGTTTTTATTCACTTTAAATATACTTTTCATGATAGATTTAATGTATCTATTAATGATTATTATTGAAACTTATATATATATATATATATATATATATATATATATATATTGATTTATATATAAGAGTATATATGATATATGTTAAAGATATCTATAGTCAATAGTTAAATTAGTTAAATTTGTTATATATGATCTACATTTTACGCTATGTTATAATTATAATGTTATGTTGTACATAATTATAGTTATAATAGTATTATTATATAATTATGTCATCAAATATATGTGTGTGGGGTAAATAACTTTGTGTTATGTAAAATAGTTATAGAACTATGTGATGTTATAAAATTTCTAATAGTTAAATATATATAGTTATATATATATCTAGCTATGTGGTGTTATAGTTATAATAGTTATTTAGACTTTTATGAACTATAGTTAGAGTTATATTACATGCTATGTTTATAGTCATTATATATGTGTATTTTAAATGTTATATATAATTATATATTATATTAAAATATATAATTATAATTATATTATAGTAAATTTGTATAGTTATTGTTATGATTATGAACTACATAAATTAAAATACAGTTATGTTATTAATTTTTTAAAACTAATTGTACTATATTAATTATTAAATATATTTAATATATATAAATAATTTACATTTAGAATAATAAATTGAAACAAAATTTCTTATTTGATAAATAGATGTTCATAATGAGCAATCGTATTCATTATGTCAATCTCAAGCTTCATATTTATTTATTTATTGGTTATAGTTTGGTTGTTTTCTGTTTTGGAGTTTTCTTTGGTATATTTTCAATCAAATTTGTTCGAAATTTTAAATTCATTTTAAATAACAAAAAAATAAAATAAAAAACTGAAAATTGATTTCACTAAATTCCCAACGAAAAACTGTTAAACCTAAAATGATTCGAAAATAAAGTTTGTACCATTCAAAATCAGAAAAACTCATAATAAATGTGTTATCACTGCAAGAAAGAAAAAAAAATAAAACCTAAATTATAATTCTTTTGGTGGTTTCGAGGTGTTTTCTTGGTGGTTTTTTGTGGTTTTCTAGGTTGTTTTTTGTGGTTTTCTAAGTTGTTTTTTTGTTTTAAAGGGTTTTTGTGGTTTTCTACGCTTTTTTGTGTTTTTTAAGTTGTTTTTTGTTGTTTTGAAGGGTTTTTCTTGGTGCTTTTTTGTAGTTTTCATGGTTTTTGTATGGTAAGTTTTATTTTATTTTTCAAATTAGTTTATTTTTTTTGCAAGAAAAAATAAATAAATAAAGAGAAAAAGGATAGGAAATCCACCTTGGCTTGAGTCTTTGGGACATTGGCAGGGTTGTTGGGGAGGTTTCTCCATCGTTGAATCCCTCGATTGAGCTTCAAGATCCTTGGTTGAGCTCACAGTCTGTGTAAAAATGACTTGCATAAATCGTGAGAACGCCTTTTAATACAACATAAAGGCTCGATCGAGCCATAATGTCATCTTAAACAATAGCTCAATCAAGGTTTCGTTTTTAACCTTCGATTGAGTAATGCTTTAAAGCTCAAGGGGCTTGATCAAGCGCTTAAAAATGGCTAAATCAAGCCACTTTAAGCGCTCAATCAAGCTCTCTTTTTTCACCTAAACGCACCCTCCCTTGCAAAAAAATGTAACCTAAATCTATTCTCTTACTCGTTGGGGTAGTGAATCATGGTTTGAGGTGTCAATTGTGGGTGCTACTAGTGCTAGACTCACTCAATCGGTTTTGAGTTCGGAGCACAATAATTAATTCACATGCACTTGAGATAGCATATGAACTTTTCAATCTTTGGTCCTAGGATTTTGAGTGGGGTTGTGCCTTGGTACATCAATGAGGCAACTAGGCCTATTAGTAGAATGATTAGAATGGACAAGAAGGGGAAGGGCACAACCTTTGATCTAGAAAATAAATAGTAGGATGAAGAGGTGAAGAAAGGGGCCAAGCTAGATAGATCAGAAAAGCGCAAGGCACTCATGACTCGAGCTTGGTAGGAGGCACACAAAAAGTTAAAAAAAAGTTACCACCAAATTTTTTTCTTTAACAATGAAGCAAGCTATTGATCAATACGAAGATTTCATCATAAACAAAAAGAATCCATGAGAAAATAAAAAATTGAGGAAGAGATAATGGGGTGGGTAATTGATCATTATTACTCACACATCAAGAATGTCAAGTATTATCAAAACGAGATTACTTTGGATAATCAAGGCATTGGTAGCCTAGGTTGTGGAGTATTAAGCTCCACCTTAACAGTGACTTATCAAGGCATTGGAGCTAACGAGGAAGCAAAAACAAAATAGCAAAAAGGCTCTGGGATATTATGCTTTTGGACATAGGTTCAAGGGTACAAGCTTACAAGATACATAAACATGGGTCTTCTAGTCATGGGAAGGAAACTAAGAACTTAAAAAACCCTGTAGAGATCATAATAGAGAGAAAAGGATGGGCCACCTCAATAGGAAACTTTCCCAAAGGACGCCTTAACAACTGTTACTAGATAATAAAGTTCATTGTCTTTGTTGTTGCTCAGATATCTTTGTTTTTAAATTTGTATGGTTCAATAAACATATTATCATAAGGAATATGCATAGATAGGAAATGAAATGATTGTTGTGGATTTGGTACACACTGTGATAGCATTCCTTAAACTTGTTACATTTCTCCATAAATGAAGAGATAAGTGTGAATGCATTTTCATTAAAATGTTAAGCATGTAAACACATTGTTAATGATTGTCATATTCATATTCCAAGGTCTCTTGGACTCCTGATGATAGTTCATTTTCTTTACTATAACCCTAATGGATTAGATGTTTAACATCTTCCCCACTCGATCTGAAAGGGGTTCTTATGAGTTGAAGCAGAGAGGACAGTTGCAAATGGTTGGATGTGCTTTTTGAATTTGGTGGTTTTGGGATGACCACAAATCCAATCCATAGCAGAAGCCAAAGTATTCTACTAACTAGTGGTTTAGCACTACCACCAACTTTAGAACTATGTGCTAAGGCTCAGTAGTTTCTAGATCATTTCCAATTTTAGTTAGAAGTTTATGTCTTCTACAGATTGGAAGTGCTTGCAAATGGAAATTTGAAGATGATCATAAACTGATGGTGGTTTAAAGATGACCACAAACTTTATAACTTGGTTCCAAGGCTTGGTGTTTTCCAAAATGTTTCCAAATTTGGATGGAAGTTGATGGTTTTTGTTGATTGGAAGTGTTTGAAAATGTTGTTTTGAATATGATCACAAACTAATGTCTAGTGAGAGTTGTAATTCTTCTACTAAATGGTGATTTTAGGAAGACCACAAATTTAATCATGCTTATGGCTCTAACTTTGGCTTACTCTTGAGGCTTTGGTTTTAGTTGTGGCTCAGGTTTGATTTTTCATATTTGATTGATAGGGCTTCAAAACTAGAAGCCTCTTTGTCAATCATTTAAATCATTCCCCCCTCAGTCGAATACAAGGTGAGAAGACAAAAATATTTCCACAATGCTCATAACGATGAAGATCAAAAACTCTAATTCTCCATGTGGCCAACTCTTTGAGAGTATTTCGGTCTAAAAGAAATTCCACTCATTTACAATGCAATATATCTAGTGAAATAACATGCCAAACGTTTTTCATTACAAGAAAGCATGACATCCTCTTATAACCTAGAAGTGGCTTTCAACTTTTTTCCTTACAACTAAGGAAGACAAACTTTTAAACAACAAAAACAACTTTAGGCCATACTCCAATAAGAAAAAACACTTCAACATAGGTATTATTTACAAGAAATATTGTATCGTATATTTTAATGTTAACGCTATAGCTTTAAGTTCAGATGCCTTTACGTAGCATCTAACTTTATTGTGATACATGACATTGAATACTACCCTAGTTGCATTTCAATCTCTTCATGACATTAAATATTATCCTAGTTGTAGTTTAACCTCTTGCCTATGTGGGAACATTTTATTTATCTTATTATAGTGTTATAATTATCATGATTACTTTAAATAAATATTATTATCTAGGTTATTTTTTTTTATGGACAACAATTTTATTTATTAATGTTACATAGACATATTTGCCTCACTTTAAAAAAACAATGACAATAATTGGGAAGTATAAAGGAGCATTGGTGTTAATTTTATTGGCTATATTATTTTAATAAAGATTGATTATGTCAAATTTGATCATGTATACCTATGTAAACCTAACTAACTTCCATGAAAATTCTATGTTGAGACTTGTTCTTGAATTTTTACACACCTTGAAACTCTCCACAATGTTGTACAAATCTTCTCTTTATTACCAAGAGCTTCTCCAGCTACTTTCCTAGTGCTAACAACATTCAATGACATCATTTCATATTTTCGGATTAGTCACTTGTCCCTCTTTCAAGGATACATCAATATTTTCTTTCTTTCTTTTTTGTATTTTTAACATTGCTTTTCCATGCTATTTGCACAAAACTCAACATGTAAACCTTTCAATTTATGTTTTTCCTATGATTCTTTACAACACTTCCACCAAAGGTGTCAAAATTTTTGTAAAATATTTGCATATTTTGTAAATCATGTCACTTTCTTTATGCAAAAACCAACCACACCAACTTTAGTTGAATTTCTTATAGATTTAATGTTTTGTCCAAGAAACATTTTTCACTCTCCTTGCATATCACCATGAGGCCATTTAGAATGAACGTGTAAAGATTCAACATCTTTGTTGAATGTGATGTGGGATCTACTCCATTGTACGGGGGCTTCACTCAATCAAACTCTGACATATCACATATTTTTGTGGCATACTAAACAATACCCCTAATTTAAATACATATTGGAAAATACCTCTAAAAATAACATTATTTAACCCCCTACCATTACAAACCCAAGACACCCTCCCAATAAAAAAAACCCTACTTTCACTAGATATTGTAGGTATCCATTTTTGCATTAACATGTTTTATGCCCCTTTATATTTTTTCATTAACTTTGAGCTCCACTTTTTATACCTGACAATATAAAAACCCTTTACCTCTTATATATCCCCCAGTATATTATGTCATATTCTCCTCAGTATATATCCCCCAATATGAATGCACGTGCTATGGTATTTCTCCTGCATTGAAGCCCTTGTGATCCATTGCAACCCCTTAATTCACTCACTTGATCCTTCTACAACTTTTTCATGGAATCTATTGTTTGATTGCCACAATACATATACACTCGATACACACAAAATTGAGTCTAGAATTTCTCCATTAATTGAAAAACTAGCAAAAAGGTTTTATTTCACAACCTTATCTTAGAGAATATTTCAACTTCCCATAAGTTCTTAGATTTTTCTATTCCCTAAAAATGAGAAAATAGGCCCTTCCACTTTTATTTCCCTCTATAAAAGGACTAACGTTAATGTCACATGATTGTTACTAGTTAACGATCCATTTTGGTGAATGCAAAATGTTGTTGTCAATTGACAAAACTACATAAAACAAAACATTTCTACCACCACTCAAGCAAGAAAGATATTTATGATCCTAAACATCAGTTCTTAGCGCCATAATAGAGCATATTTTATCCTTTTACGTACTCTAAACTCTCACAACATAGGATTTTAATCCCAAAGATAACTTTCTAGTACAATAGGAGAGCACGCTCTTTCTTCTTACAAACTCAAGACTTAAACACTCTTAGCGTCTTTGTTTTCTATCCTAAAGGTTGTTAAACAACCCAACATGAAAGAAAGCATACCATAAGTGGCTATAAATAATGGATTGAAAAATATGGTGGGTCAACATCAAATAATTATGTTGTAAGGTATTCCCTATGAGAATAACTCCCCTCCCATGCCACCTGTTATCACTCAAAATTTTTCCCTAGAAGTTATCAGAAGAAGGAAAAGACTAAGGTAACTACAAAGCAATCTTTTAAGTATATGCTCTCTATATAATTTAGCTTTGTTTTTCTGGGATTTTAGGCTAGTTCTTAATGTTCATTGGGGTTTTGGTTTTGTATTGGAAGTTGGATGGTGGAATCCATACACAGATGGATAGAATGATGTCTCTAGCTATTGGGATATGGATTCAAAGGAGGGAAACAAAAATGGGATTAAATCATTAAAGGGAGTGTTCAATGGGCAAGCTAGCAGAGTGAAGCATAGATTTTTAGTTCGAATGGGTGAAATGATCTTAACCAGGGTGAGAGAGCACTTAAGAATCCTCAAATTGGGATTAAAAGGAGGAACAGAGGATGATCATGAGCAAAGGGAAGTTAAGAATCCTTTACTATAGACCAGAGGGAAACTACCTGATCTAAGGAGCAACCAAGAATTCCTTAACTTAGATAATTTAGCAAAAAACATCAAAAATGCAGAATAGTCAAAACAGAGTGCAGTGAAGAAAGTTCTAAGATATCATTCCATATTATAGCATTTAGATTTTTAATACATTTAAGATTATGGAAAAAAATTTGAAGAAAAATGACAACACAAAAGAAGATACGTGTCTGTATTTCGCACTACACATGAATCGAGTGAAATGTCTTTGCTTTATTCATTAATCCAGCTTGTTGGTTCCAACAGCGATACAATAGCTTAAATTCTTTGATCAAGAAAACTATAGAAATGTCTAGGAATCCACCCTAGATACTTCGAATTGTGAAGTATTTATACAAAAAATTATTACAAAATATCTCAAAACAACTTGAGATTAAATCTAGGAAATACAAATATCTTCTTGCAAGAAGATAGAGACAACTAATGAACTGTTTCATGTTGTCCCTTTTATTATGGTTGTGTTGGCCTTTATTGTTGAAGTGTAGCCCTTTATACTGGCTTGCAGTTGTGGAGTTTCACGTTGGAGTCTTCTTTACTTTCATCTTTCAACTGATACTCTTTGACCCTGATACTCTTTGACCCAGACACTCTTTGACCCTGATACTCTTTAACCCTGATACTCTTTGAACTTGATGCCCTGTTTTCACCTGTTTTACCTGACTACCTTCATTTTTACTATGCATTAACTTTTTGCTATAAATTTATCACAGTAAATTTGTCATTTTCTCCCACCATTATGCATCTGGTAATTTCACATTCACCATTCTCTTGTAGATTTCATCAGCTTCAGTATATTTGGAAAATTTTGGCTTGGTGAAGAACAAATGTTTTACTTCATGCTCAAGGAAAAACAAGTTTTCAAATGTGCCATATAACACTTTGCTTATTGGCAGGGCTTTTATGGATGAAGAACTGGCTTGTTCCTTAGCCAATTTTCTGAGTCTATCACCATAGTCCAACTATGTCATGAGCTTGTCATTGATAACCATAGGACTAAGCAGACCTTTCTCCCTCAAAATTTGGAATTTAGCTATGAACATGTCAATGGCTACTTGCATATTGTGGCACTTTTCTTCCAAATTAAGCATAAGGTTCCTTTTGGAAAGGACCTTCCTTATTTCTAAAATGGTAGTAGTCCTATATTCTATATTTAGCTCATGGAGCTCATATTTGTTCTTGTTATTGAGGAAGTGGATGAGTCTATTTGCATCCTCTGGCTTATCTCCCAACTCCTCTTTCACTTTCTGGATAGCTTTTGTAGCTATCTTTACCAGCTCTGTTTGTTCAAAAAGTACTTGGATTGATGGCCAAATATCATTGACAGAGTCAATGATATTGGCCCACAACATTTCCTTGGTTTGTCCAAGTGTTTTCTCCAGAGTTAAATCCTTCTCTAGGATTTTGATTCTTTCACCCATTCTTTGGGCCTTTTGTGTTTCTTCTTTCTGCTTTAGTTGGGAAAGTTTGTAGGCTGTTTCCAAATTTGCAACCTTTTCTCTTAACTTATTCATTTCATTAGCCTGGATAGACATGTCTTCCATGGCTTTGACTAGTTCTGCTAGTTTCTCTCCTGATGCACCTACTGTTGATGTAGACTCTGTTGTTGCTAGCAAGGTTGTTGCAAGTGGAGCTGTAGGTGCCAAAGATGCTGCTAGTGTGGATGGCACTATTGTGGAGACTGTAGGGATCACATTTATTGAAGAAGTGGCCACATCTGCTTGTTTTAATTGGATCATAGCATCCAATTCCTTTTCAGTCCCCTTAAGTTGATCATCCAGCTTCAATACCAAGTCCATTAGTTCTTTATGCCTCTGTTAGGCTTCTAGGACTTCCAATGTTTGTGGATGCTGCAACTAAGGTATTTTTAGTTGTTTCTTCAATGCAGCTATGTCATTGTTCTTATTTTTGATAAGTTGTTTTGTGGCTTTTATATCCTTGGGATCGTGTTCTAATTCAATCACTAAGTCCTCTAAGGACTTGATCCTAGTATCCTTGGCATGTGAGGAGGCCTTTTCCAACTGGAATTGAGCTGAGATATTGTTCAGAGAGTTATGTAGCTGATGGGCAGCTATGGCTTTACCTGTCAGGGTGGAGTATATCATCTCTCCAACCTATTTATGTAGTTCAATACAGTCTATGGGATGAATATCCCTTGCCAACACTTCAAAATCTACCCTTTTGAAATCTGATCATGTCTTTGGCTGCTGGGTTGTAGGCTTGACAAAGGTCATCTGCAGCTTTCCCTCTTTAATATTAAAGGCTGACATTAGCCTTGTCTAATTGGTGGGAGTCAGTTTCAGGTATTGTGTATATGTTTGGGCCTTAAGCCTCTCATTTCTAGCTTTGATCTCTTTATATCTTCCCTTGATATCTAGGTCTTTGTTAGTAGGCATTCTAAAGGAAGATACTTCAACACTGAGCTGCCTTTCCAAAATCTGGATTTGTGATGTGGAAGGCTCTTGCATGCCTCCAGATGGAATGGTAGGCCTACTTCTTTTTGCTCCTGTATTTGTGACCTCAATTGAGTCTTCAGTATATTCTTGCTCAGAGGTTGTATTTAGCCTTTTCCTCTTGTTTGATTCTTGCTACAAATTAGAGGTGGCCATTCCTGAAATGGAAGCCCCTTCTCTGTTTCTTTTTGGGATCTTCTCCTCATTTTGAGGAGTTTGCATAACTGGAGGGGTACTCATGGTTCTTCCTAGTTCTTCTGGTACCTGCAAAAAAGAGTTGTCGTCAAGATAATTTTCTACATCAATTAGAGCATTCTCTATGCCTACTCTGGTGTTGTCTTGATCTACTAGGGTACCCTCCACCCATTCTATCTGATTTTCATATGCTTCTATTTCAGGTATGGGATGGTGAATGAAAGGTCCTAGCTTGACCTTTTGTCTCTTCTTTGTGATGAATTCCAAAGGATCATATCTCCAGACAAAAATTCTTTGGAACTTCATATTCTGTAATATCAAATCTGCCTCTTTTCCAGCCTCTCTAGTGTTTCATATTGAGGGACCTAGTTGGTCTTTTATTTTGAAATTGGCCTTCTTCTTGGCATTGACGAAGTTTAATTCATATGCATTGATAATTTTCCTATAGTATTCTAATGCAAACAACCTCATTGGGAGGTATCTTGGTAGCTTGTATGGTGCAAGCATGCAACCATAAATCTTGATTTTTGTATGGTTCTGGTAAAGGTACCAGTCACCAACTTTGGTCTGCTTAGACAATTAAAGGACTCTCTTTATTTTTTGACTGATTCTAGGAGGAGGGATTCCAGTCAACATTGCCATGACTAGATGTACAAACAAATCAAGAAATCAGAGTAAGAGTATGGAGACTGGTATTGGTGGATCAATGGGGTCCAAAAAATGACTGACCTATCTGACCCTTGGTGTCAAGATTTTGAAGGGTGAAAGGGAACTTCTCTGATTGATAATATAAGAACATATGGTATAAAACTGAGGAGTACTTAAAAACCCTTTCATTATTCATTCTAAGGAATTTCTCATGCATCCTATCAGCTATAAATTAGGCATAGTCATAAATGACAGCAGGAGGCTGCCTTGGAGTGTAGATGGACATGAAGGTAAGGATTATTTCATCAATGTACTCACTGGTGGAGTAACCAAAAACACAAGATATCATGGCCATAATATTATGGCCCCATGGAGAGAAAATGACTGATACATATGGAGGGAAGTCCTTAGGGATGTGTTTCTCTTCTCTGATGAAGGTTTGGAACAGTTGGACCAACTTTGCAGAGGTAAGTTTGGGACACAAGTCCAACAAGTCTCCAATTGAGAGGGGAGTTATGTTTGGTCCTGGTTGGAGCTGCAACATTTCATTTATGGACTCAGAAGTGATGGTGAAAAGTATGGTTTGGTTTGGGGACATAACTACTCTTTCACTGGGAATGTAATTGGAATGACACTAATGGACAATCTCTAGAAAAATGTGGACTTGGGGGAACTGGTATTTGGGTAAATTTGACTCCCAAAGGCCAATCTCATCAGCATGGTTTAGGAACTTGTCCCTACTTTGGCAATGTACTTTGAGCAGGACGATGGTATCTTTTATTTGGAAATCTTTATCCGCTAAAGGAAGGTGGTCCAAGTCTAAATGAGGTGTAGTGATGGGCCTTACATCCATAGCAATTGGGGCAGGCATACTCAGTTCTTGTGGATTTGAGTGTGGGGGACGATTTAGGTTTTTAGGACAATGGAGGTTTTGCAGTGGTTTATGGCTTACAGTGTTAAAATTTAAGTAAATTTGATCTTTTTTACTTAACTAACAGTGTCAAAGAGGGTGAATTGACTTGTAATTTGACAATGGAGCGGGAATTCCAGGGTTAAATACCTGGAATTTGGGTGAATTTGATTGTAAACGGGTGTTTGATGGCAGCTGCAGAGGTTCGTACAGTACTGGTATGGATTGATAAACGAGTTGGACTGTCTGCAGTGTCTGTGGAGCAATGGCGGAGGTTTGTGAGCAATTAGGCCGTTTGCAGTGGTCACAATGACTTTCTGAGTTCTCAAAGGCAAACGAGCGAAAAGAGTCAAAAGAGGGGTAATTAGGATTTTATAGGGAAAACGATTAATTTTGTCGCATTCACTAATTGATGAATAGTGGTGGTTTTCGGTTGAAAGGAAGAAGTGGTTTGGGAGGTCCATTGCACCGCTTTTGTGGTGTGGACAGTGTTTAGTCAATTTAACGTCTTAAATTGCTCTACATAACTTATCAATCCGGGTATCGTAAACTGATGAAGTGTGGTGCACCATGTGTGCTTAGTTAACCTTTTTCTTACTTCGTTGTTTTATAGATTTTATTTTGTTTTGGGGTTTTGTTTTTATTGATCTCCTAAAGTGTCTAATGCAGATGGAAATCCTATTCTAAGGTCTTAAGAAACTTTTAAAGGTCAAGTATGGATGTAGATTTCAAGACAAGGTTTGTCCCTAATGGTAACTTCCAAAACTTAGCTCTTCAAAAGATCTCAAAACATGTTATTGATGGAATTAGTACTTAAACAAAAGTGTAAATATGCAGCTACTTTAAATCAAACAAAAGATGAAATATTGATCATGAAATCACTGTCTCTGCTGCTTGTCTAAATATGGAAATAAAAGTTAAGCTATTGCACTCAAAGAAATCCAAAAATTGCAAGTAAAGTAAAGCTAAAATCAAATTACATCAACTCATATTCTGACCCCTCACCATTCGACTCGCTCTGGCTTTCGGAGGTAATCATAAACAACTTGAGCAATCTGATATCTAATTTGCAGAAAATAAAACTAATATTAAACTACACATTCATACTTCAATCCCTCACCATTCGTCTCGATCTAGCTTTCGGAGGTAACTGAAAATGACATGAGAAATTCAATAACTAACTTGCAGAAAAATAAACTAATATCAAACTACGCATTCATACTTCAATCCCTCACCATTCGACTCACTCTAGCTTTCGGTGGTAACTGAAAATGACATGAGTAATTTAATATCTAATTTGCAGAAAGGCAAACTAATATCAAATTACACACTCATACTTCAATCCCTCGCCATTAGTTTCGCTATGGCTTTCGAAGGTAACTGAAAATGACATGAGAAATTTAGTATCTAAACTAACAAACAAAGCAAATGAATAAGACTGAAATCAAAACATAACTGAAATTGAAAAGATAAAAAAATCAAAGTCAGCAGAGAGGCAAATCTCATGTCACTATTTGATGAAAAAAAAACATATAAAGAAAAACTAATCTACAATCAACCGGTTGAACACACTTACATGAATTAAAATTGCATGAATGAAAAATCTAATCTATCAAACTCGAAAGCAATCAAATGACATAATGAAATCAAAGAAAAATTACAAAATGAAATCTACTCTACCTTACATTCTAATATGCTCCATGACATCTACTTCACATCTCCTTCCATGTTGAGAATATCAAAGCTTTATTCAAATTCTTCAAAATCACAAAGTACAACAAAGCTCTCCAAAGCTTTCAAAAGCCATCAAGGAAGAAAAACAAACTCCAAGCTAAAGAACTAAAAGCCAAGCCAAGCTAAGCTGAGACTAATAAGCTAACAATGAAGGAGAGAGATCTCCTATTTATACAAAAAGATGAGAAGCCATCTCATTAATGAGAGTCCATGAATCTCTCCCTCTACTTCTAGAGTCCTAATCAAAATAGGAGCTGATAAGACACATGTCTTCTTAGAGTTACAATACAATTATGAGATGTGACACATATCCTCATGATCCCATGATTATTTCCACTCAAATTCGAATTTGGCGTTAGAGTGCCACATAAGTGTCTTCTAGAAGCCTCCTTTCAACCTACACATGTCAACAATCTGAACACATTTGTTAGGTATAAGCTTATGCACATTATTTCCTAATTTTTAACCACAAATTCACTTAAAAGGCTTTGAATTAATAAATATTGGAAAAACATAAATGTGGCCCAATGATAATGAAAGTGGGATGAATGTGGTGACATAGTAGTAAAATGAAGGTGAAATGGAGGTGATATAATGGACATAATAGTGAAAGTGTAATGGAAATGAATGATATTTTCAAGACTCAACATACCTCCCAACTGAAGTTATTGCATGTCCTCATGAAATATATATTACATTAACCCTTTTGATCCTCAAGCTTTGGCTTAACTTTGCATGATATCATTGGATAACTTCATATTTTTACAAAGTGTTTTACTTGAATAGCAACATGGTTGGTTTTTGTGTTACAACCAATTTTTTTTTTGTTGCATTCTATTTTGATCTTTGAACTTTGCATAATGATATTTTGATTATTTTTGCAAAGTATATCTTTAATGGATTGCATGATGGTTGGTTCTTGTGTGACAACCATGATTTTGTTTGTATCCAATTTATCCTTTAATCACTTTTTCAAAAGCCATTGTATTCTCATTATAAAAATGTAATAATTAATATATGTTGGAAGTATGTGGGCTCTTGAATATGATATGGACATGGCAAGATATGAATATGAATGTATTCCCCCCCAAATGATGGTATTGACAATTTTATGAAATGAGGAAGAGAAATGTTTTTCCAACAATTATCATTCTAGATTTTTGTAGAATTCTATGGTCAAAAGTTAGAAAATGATGTACCTTCACTTACCCTTTGGAATGGATGAGTTGTATGTGTGATGGCTGCAAAATTATGATCATATTCTTCTTCAAGTGGCTGAACAAGAGGAGTCATGGATAAAGAGATAAGATGACTTTTTATTGCTTCTACTAAAACTTGTT